>CM055442.1:6051004-6287881 GCA_029228465.1 Salix viminalis
AGTTGAATCACTATCTCTAGTTTACAAATTATTAATGGCCAAGACAAAGAAAACAAAAGCCAACAGCACAAATGCTTAAAACTACAGCAACACATAGAGCAACAACACACACAACAATACCATACACAATAATATGCATTTAATCTATACAAATACGTAAAAACTAATGAAGGATCAAATTTTACAGGAAATAAAAACTTAGGGAGGATGAAATTGTAAGAGATTTCTAATTTTCAAAATAATTTCAAATAAGATAAATCTTAAAAAAAATTAGGACCAAATCAAATGGAATAACAAATGAAAGGGTTGCTTTGATTTTTGGAAGGGCTAAGCATGGAAACCAAGGACAAAGAAAAGAAGAAGAAGAAAGGTCATCAATGTCAAACTAAAAGGATGTTGGCAACACACATTGTCCTATCATGGAGAAGACAAACACTGCGCACGAAAGGTGGAGTTCGGTAATCGGACGACCCACATAGGCCACTCATTTGTTAGTGTATTTGCTACATTAGTCAACAACTTTTTTTTAATAATATTTAATATTTCAAAAATATCAATTAATCAATTAAATGTTACCAAAAAGCCATGATGGAAAGAAGAAAGTCCATGAAAGATAGTTTAGTAGTTCTTATCCTTTTAAGGGTAATTAAGTAACTTTAAGGGTAATTATTTAAGTTTAGCAAAGAACCTTGCATGACAATTTTATTTTTTATATTTTATTTTAGGGATAGCTAAGTAAATTTACTTTGAAAAAAAAAGCTAATAGACTTGTGTGCCTTTAAATTTTGAAAATAACAATCAAAACATGTGAAAATACAATATTATTTTCAATACCTAATTCAAAAAATTTATAATTAAAGAGCATATCCATCACTCCATTATTATAGTGAATGGTATTGTATATGTAAATGCAATACTGACATTTGTTTTTCTATTTGTTAATAAAATAATTTCTCTTGTTATTATGATGTGAGTCATATCATTATATATAAAAAAAAACATAATAGTATTGTGTATGTAAGGGTTAAGGCCAAAATGATGACATAATTATTGTACAACTTGTGGACTCACGAAACCGGGATAAAACTTGAAAATCTATAAAATCAGGAGTTGACTCGGTCAAACTCGTGGACTCATAGAACTCGTATCGAGTTGATGGTCTTAGACTCTCTCTGTTTACCAAGTAAACAACTTACTAAATGCCGACCAGAAATGTTGTTTCTTGGATTAAAATGATAGATGGGTTGCCAGAAGTGGAGATTTTGTGGTTACACGTAGAATGGGTTTTGTGAGGAAGCTTTGGATGCCTTTGGGAAGATGCAATAGGAGGGTTGTGAGCTTTGGATGTCTACTAGATGCTGGTAAAGTGTACATAACATGATACAATAGTATTTTTGATGATTAGAATCCTCTCTCCCATTGATCAAAATAAGAGGCAAAAAGTTTTCTTGCATGTTCACTTGAGTTTTTCAAGTTCCTGAGTAAAAATGAGAAGGACCTAATTCATTGATCTGGCATAAGATTGCTACTGGCTTACTACTCAGAATGGCTTTATGGTGTCTGATAAAATGCCAACATCAAAATTTAAGCATATAGAGTTCACTAGTTAAGGAATCATTTGAGCATGGATTATGGGTGGATAATGAAGTTTATTCCCTTTAATTCAAATGAGAGTTTTTTTTTTTTTTTTGGTTTTATACTGCAACAAGCTGTTTGATAAAATGTTATCATGTAATGTGTTTTGAAGCTCTAGAAAAGTCAAGTTTATGTAGGGAGGGGGACAAAGTCCCCCATGGATTGTGGGGAGAAGTGGGTTTTCTTTAATTTTCCTCAATTTCGAGTTTTTGGTTGGTATTGTCATCTATGCATTAGGAAACTAAGTGCTAGACAATGTGAACCTTGGTCATTAGTTTTTGAATGATCAACTAGGACAAGGTGCAGGCTGTTGTGACTTTTAATCACAAGAATTTGATGTTGCAGCATGGTTAGATCTTGTTGATGTGTGTAATTTGTATAGCCATGGGAAAAAAGGTTAGTTAATACTCAATTAAGGCTCTGTGAACAGAGCACAGAAAAAGAAATGGTTTGTAGGTAAAGATGGGTGAAGTTTTTAGTTAATTTTTAGAAATGAATGATGGTTTTTTTTTCTAAGTTGTGATGCAAAATGTAGCTCTCTCGAGTGAGTTAAAGTTAGAGTATTTGGAAAAGGTATTTTTTCCTTGCTTAGAATCTGCAATTCTCTATTTTTGACTGCAAATGAGAAAATTTGGCATTAAGGGAGGCAAAATGTTTCATATTTGCTGTTGTTTTTGTGGTAGTTTTAGGGAATGAATTGTGGACATGAGAGCTTTTTTAGATTAAACTGTGAGATGTAAAGAGTGTTAATTTCAGGGTGTGAGGAATAGTTTCATTAATAGTAATCGTATTAGTGAATGATATTATGTAAACGCAAACAAAGCTATTATCTTTGTCGCTGTCGATACTTGCTTTGTATATGAAATCTTTTGTTGGATTATCATTGCTGCATTTACGTGTGAAAGTGAGAATGGTTTTAAAGGTTTCGTTTGTGTCCTTTTTTTAATGGACTAAAATAAATTCATCGACATAATATACTAGGGATATCTTGCAATTTGATCATCTCCTTAGTTCGGGAACATGCATCAACATAATGTATTTCTGATTTGTTTTGCTGTGTTTATAAATGTATTTCAGATTTGGGTGTTGATTGTTTGTTTCTTCTCTAACATATTATATTGATTTTTGAATTGCATATTTCATGGCATTCGAGAAATTCTGTGGACAATCAAAGAGCCCCATGAGGCTTCGAATCCCGAAGAACATGCTCTTTGGCAACGCTGTAATGACATGATGCTTTCATGGATTCTGAATTCCCTTGAGCCAGAATTAGCTGATTATGTCCTCTCAACCAACACCCCTCAGAGCTATAAATAGTTCGTCTCTGGTTTGACGATCCTGTTTTTTCTACATTAAACACATGTATGAGTATGATATCAACTGAGTTGCACCGTATACCATCTAATTTTCTGGCAATGCAGGTTTGTTATTAATGGTTTGTATCATTACAATGGAGGGCAGCGAATGTTTAGACGATGGCCCATTAGAGGATTTGATTACAATTTTTTTAAATTTCGGAGCTCTAAAGTGGTATAATCATTCATCCAAAATTACATTTCGGAGCTGTATAAACTCGAAGCAGTTAAAGACTTGTCAATGAAATTTGGTCGTTAATATATTTAATTTCAAACAAAAACAAATTGAAAGATGAGCTCTCTTTATAGATACAAAGAAAAGGCATCAGCTAGTCAAATGCCCAGCGGTTGGATGAGGCTATCAATCTCTGCTCTGCAAATGGAGTGATCCCACACATCAGCTAGTCAAATATATGTTTCATATTACGCAGCCTTCGAATCCAGAGAGACTGCTTAAAATAATATATTCATGTCCAAGCAGATTGGAGGATCAAAAATGAAATTGCTGATATAAACGGTCAAACCAAGTAAGCAAAATACTCTGTTGTTGAGGCAATGGAAGGGTGAGAATTGTCCATCTTCCACCAGTTTCTTATCCACAGATCCTTGTCATCCACGCAAAGTGAGCTTCCATCCAGCAAAGAAAACCTGCTATCTTTTGGCACCAAGATATGTCCTCTCCCAACTGCAATGCATAGTTGTGCAGTAATCTTGCTGATTTCATGTGGTTGGAATTCTAGAATGGAGAAGGGCAAGCTCCTTAGAATGTCAGCGCCCATAATTTCACAAAATCATCTCCGATTAGAATGTCAGCGCATATTCTCAGCTTCTTGAGCTACTTGGGAACCCCTCCATCGACCCTGCATGCCAGTAACTTCAGAATAAGACATCTGTAGCAGAGAGAAAGAATAAAGGGAGACATGTATGCCAGTAACTCTAAATAACCTGTGGTTTATTTGACCGTAGATCTAGTTAGGAAATAATTAATCCTAGCCATTGATCTGCAGTATAAAACAAAAGCTGGCTTGACCGGCCTCTTGTTCGACTGGGCGCGTTTCACTTTTTCATTCTCTCTCTCTCTCTCCTTTTCTTGAGAAACACACCAGAGTGAAAAGAAAAAAAAGACAAGGCCAGAGGTGCAAACCCCGTTTCTTGCTTTTCTCTTTCTTTTTGTTGTAGACAGAGTTGGCAAGAAGGCCAAAGGTGCAAACCCCGTTTCTTGCTTTTCTTTTTCTTTTTGTTGTAGAAAGAGTTGCGTGCATATTTTATTAGAGGGGTTTTCATTTTTGTTGATGGCTTTTAATACATCTCTTGTACAAGGACTACCAGACTGACCACAAGTTCACTCTAACGACGTTCTCTCCTACTGGTGCTGTAAGTGGTTTCTTTTTCTTTTTTTTATGCCTATTCCTTTTCTCGTTCATTTTACCTAGTTTTTTTTGTCTCATTCTTCTGCTTCTCATTGTATTTTTTTTTCTCTTAAATTTTTCCGTAACCCTTTTGTTTATAATGCCCACATAGTGTTAATGTTTTAAGAGTTGGGGTAGAAGATATAATTGTGGAGGAGAAGTGGGTTTTCTTTAGTTTTCCTCGATTTCGAGTTTTTGTTTAGTATTGTCATCTATGCATTAGGAAACTAAGTGCTGGACAGTGTCAACCTCGGTCATTAGTTTTTGAATGATCTGCCAGACCAAACCATGTAAATTAGTAGTATATGTAGTCTGACTGAATTCCAGTCTTGTTCTTGCACTTGTAAATCTTGATTGTATCACTGGGATGTCACTGTTTATAGCATAAAATTTTTAGTAATTCATTTTCTGTTGGTGGATTTCAGAAGGGATTTGTCATGGTAGATTTTGTTAACTCCATCCCATTTTAATTTGTTGACAAATTTTTGTCTTCTGTTTTTTTTTCTCATTATTTTGCAGACTATCACATCCTCTGGAACGAAGAAAGGTGAGTTCCTTGCTGCTGATGTCAATACTCAGCTGAAGAACAAGAATATCACTACTGATATCAAAGTGGACACGAGTTCCAATGTAAGATAGTTAGTCCTCCTTATAGTCTTCTTCATGCTTTACTGTGAACCGGATTTTATATTTATGGCTCTACAGACTTGTTGCTGCTATTGGACATTTAGCCAACTCTATGTTATTATTGATTCAACATGTCATCAAGAGTGTATATTTGCATGATGTTGAAGATTGAGATAGGAAAGGAGCTCATGCTTGATCCATAGTCTGTCTGTTACTTTTATATGTATTCAGTAATTTCTTGTGTTGTGTAACCATAGTTAAGGTTAGTAGCATAAGATTTTTACAATGGTACCCATTCTCATATAATGTGCTTTGTTATTTTGATTAACTCTTTTTTTTTCAACTTATTTTTTTTATTTCTTTTGGTGCCTGGATATGTGTTAAACATCAATTATCATACCTTCAGTTTGCTTTGCCACCAGTTTTTTACAACTATTACAGCTGATGAACCTGCTCCTGGTCTGAAGACAATCTTCATCTTCAAAGTTCCCGATCAAAGGTCTGGCAATGTAAGCTATTTAATATAGTGTATTTACTTTCTCTCTTTTGTTTTCCTGAGAATGCAAAGAACTTATGAAATTTTGCTATCAGAAAATCCTCTGCTCCCTAAAGATTCACAGATATGCAAATGCTGACCATTGTGATTTCTGCTCTTGTGATAATTATATTTTAACAGGTGGAAGTACACTATCTGCATGACTATGCAGCTGTAAGCTCAAGCATTGGGCTGACAGTTTACCCCACTGTTAATTTCTTTGGTGTGATTGGGACCAATGTCGCCTCACTTGGAACAGATCTTTCATTCGACACCAAAACTGGGGACTTCATCAAATGCAATGCTGGAGTTAGCTTGTCAAAAGTTGACCTAATTGCCTCATTGACTTTGTGAGTAGTTTCTCTTTGTGCAAATCATTTTGAAATGCTGGATCAACATGCATGGTTTCTGCTTATTGTGAAGTGATCTGGCTGTAATGTAATACCTGACTTCCTAAAGTAGATTGATTGAAAAAAGTATCATTGGAACAACTCTTCCTTGTGGAAGTATGTAGGCATGTTCCTTGTTTTAGTTTCGTGCTCTTTCTGGATCCTAATATTGATACCCCTTGCTACAAGTTTTTTATTTAAAAAACAAAGAAGATCAAGTGGATATGTGAAAAAATAGGGGCAAAAAAGGGACAGAATAGGATGAAATCATATTGAAATCTACATTTTCAAGTGTCAAATTGGTTAATATCTTCTTTTCTATACCCCATGTAATTTATATATTTATCTCATTTGTCTTGGTTTTCATTTTTTCTTTTGTAATCTGTAGCTTGTTTTGTGTATCCTTAACTTGATTTTGCAATCAAGTTATTTTTAACAATCAAATTGTTTTTTGCATTTTCTTATGATTACATTTAATTTTTGTTAGTAAAATCTACATTCGAGTGTTAAATCATAAAATTAGGAACTTGTAATAATTATTTCTCTTATATATATATTATATTGCCACTTGAGATCCTGGCTTCTCTATCAGGTTTTACTTTCTTCATGGCATTGTTGAAGATGGTTTACCAAAGTACTGTTAATTTCTTGTTTGGTTGTCCCGAAATGCTAAATAGTGAGTTATATTCACTCACTATATGTCGTGACCAGGTTCTGCTACCAATTCTTGATTTATATTGTCCTTTCTATTGCGACCCGACGCCCAATATGGATGTTATAGATTTCTTCTCTATTTTAAACACATTTCTGGAACTGGGTGAGAGAGGCTGTCATGCCAGGCATTGTTTTTAGTTGTAGTCTTTTTTTAAGATTTTGATTGGTACAGCGGAAGAGAATGGATTTTGATGGTCTTTTATTAGTCTTAGACTTTTGAGAAATAATCCCCTTCTAGATTTTTTTTTTTGTTTTTATTTTTGAACTTTTTTTTACTCCCGGTTTATGTTTCCATTTCATCCATTCAGAAATAATCCCCTTCCATCCCTCTTTTGAGAATGGGTTTTTTGGTGTATTGCTAGGAAAGCTAAATTTGAATGGCTGCTGCTGTTTGTTCTTGCATTGTTTTTTTGTCAACTTATTAGTTTCTTTAGTCAACCTGGGTTTTTCGTGCTGCTGTCTTTGTCAGCTCTTTGGCATGGACGTTGCTTGTGCTTTTCTATTGTTTTTGAATATTTGATTCTTTGGCCTTTTGGATTAACTAAATCAAGTTCTTTTTTTTTGTTTCTTCATCCCCGAAGTCTTGGTTGCTTGCTTGTGCAGATTTGGTTTCTTTAACACTACACCCATCTCCTTGATTTCTTTTGCTGCTCATCCATACAAATGCCCATGACAGTGCACTGTGTTTTTTTAGAGTGGGATTTCATTGTGTGGTTGTTTTAAAATATTATGCTGCAGACATTTCATCTACTCTATTAAAAATACTCAATGCCACTATATGCTTTTGTCGTGCCCTTACATTTTATTTCCTCCTGGAACTTATACAAACCATTACTGCAGGTTTTTATATATGGTGCAATTAGCCACTTCATTGGGAATGACTTAGGCCTCTCTATCTCATGTTTTTGATGGTAACATTTGCATTATTTATTTGTTACAGAATCACTTATTTCAAACCCTTTTTGGATGCATTGCTTGGTGTGGGCAGTAGCATGAGACTCCCCATCACCAGAAATTGGCCATCCTTTGCATTTTCACTCCTTTTCTGGTTCAATCTTTGTGGCTTTGTATGACTTGAAATTGTTGATCTCGAGACAAAGTCTTACTCTTTTGCTGGGTTGTTGCCCATGCTGTACATAAATTTTAAGCTCTTTTGCATTGCTTTGTCATGCTAAGTACGTTTTCATATAATATAAATCTTGTTTGATCAGCTACTTAAATGAAGATTATGGCTATATCTTGCTTTTTTTATATATATGTTGATCAACTACTTAAACAATATAAATTCGCTTAAATGTTCAAAGGTGGCCACTGTGTAGCACAAACAACCTATGTAGTTCAAAGGTATCCACTGTGTAGCACAAACAACCAATCTAGTTCTTTACCTAAAAGGCACCGAGCCATTTGTTTTAGTTTTTTGCTCCTTTATCTCCATATCCTTTTTAATTTTGACAATTATGTATCTACCATTGCTTCTTTTGTTTTATTTTGTGCAGATAAGATTTTGAGTGCATAGTCTACGATGCAGATTTTGTCTTTTCAAGAGCATGCACTTGAACAACGGTCATCATTGCATGATGCTTTTGGAAGCTGCAGTCTTATATTTTTTATGGTACGCGGTTCTTACGTCTTTAATGGAGGTATGGTCTGATATTTAAATACCACGCTCACTAGACCCTTTTAGTTTTTGAATGGAAAATAGAGTCTATGCTTTTCGTGTGCTTAAGGAAATTAACTTGCCATTGCTTGGGTTGCATCCTTTCATTTTCAACTTAGTGCACTATACTAAGGCTTTGATTGTTTTTTACTAGTTCTAGTTTTAGGCCTAAGCTCTCTTTTAATAGTTCTTCCAATTTCATGTATAAGCAAATACCATCATTGGCTATTCC
The DNA here is from genome assembly GCA_029228465.1 of Salix viminalis. Taxonomy (NCBI): domain Eukaryota; kingdom Viridiplantae; phylum Streptophyta; class Magnoliopsida; order Malpighiales; family Salicaceae; genus Salix; species Salix viminalis. The sequence continues at coordinate 6,059,558 of CM055442.1, forward strand.
TCATTTGCTCATGTTTTTTTCATACATATTGCATTTTTCCTTAAACCAATCTATTAGGTTCTTATAATTAAATACATACTGGGCAAAAAAGTCCTTTCTAGCTTTTGATTTTTATTGTTATTTGTATTGTCCGTTGCAGCTTGTACTTTAACTGCGCTTTGATTGTTTTTCTTCTTCTTTAAGGATTAAGTTATCTGTTTCCAAGGGCAATCAAATGATGACGGTATCCATAACTATCTAAGCACCAAATAACTTGTCCTTTCATTTTATATGATTATTATCAAAAAAAGGTATGTTTGTGACTTGCTCTTTCATTTTATACAATCACTATTAGATAAAGGTATGTTTTGCATTTTTTCAAGGAGATCCTGCCAAGTGTCATAAGATGAGAATGAACTAGCAGAAGTAGGGTGTTTATTAGTCAAATAGAGTCTTATGATGTTACCATGAAAACTCTATTCGTTCAGCTATTGTCTTACATTTTATTTTTTAACTTGTTACAAATGTTATACGAGGATAAGGATTTTCACGACAACTTACAAACATGCTCCCTCATTTTGATGAAAACTTATAGTTTCAACTTCTTACATCAAGTCTAAGTTTTTCTCCCCCTCTGGGTTACGACTGGTTATTTTTATTCAATTTATGAATTGATATTGATCTGGATATGGTTTCATGAATACTTGTATGGAGTAAGATTGTCAAATTGATGGGATTTTTTCTTTTTTGCATCCATCTCATGGATGAAAAAAGTGTTTGAGTTTGTTTGATCATTTTGCGGGGGTCGTATAAGAGTTCTAAGGTGTAAGGAACATTCAAGGTCTTCAGTTTTTTTGAGTGTTTAATTCATTACATGCTCTTTTTCTTTTTGTGTTTTAATCTTTATGCCTCGCTTTAGAATTCTGAGTTTAGGATAGCATCAAGCATTAAACTTTTATTTTTTGACTATAGGATGGCATCAAGTATCAAGGAATGCCATAAAGCCAACTAGTAGCTTAGGAGATGCTTTACAAAGAGGAATTATTTTTCTTTTCCATTACTTTCATGATCTATCATTGTTCCTTTCCATTAAACTTTCTTTCTTTGAACATTTTGTTTATTTTTTTTTTATTTTTGTCGATGTTTCTGAACTAATGTTTGCAAGAATGCTGGGCCTGATGTTTTGTAATTTTATTTTTACAATTTAATCCTTATAATAAAAGTATGAATTTGTCAAGCCAAGGAGTGGTTGATGTATTGCCTAACCATTCCATGCTTACTATTGAAGTCTTTATTTTTCAGGTTGTCGTGCCAAGAATAATGAGTGTTGACTATTCCTCATTTGCTCATTTTTCTAAAACTAGTCTTTTAGGTTCTTTTCATTAAATAAATATCAGGTAACCGAGAGGTCTTTTGAGATTTGATTTAACACGGTATAGGGTGTCGACGAAAAGATTAATCGTTTGATTTCAGGTTCTGGTAGCCCCTCTCCTCTCGTTTTCATTTCTTTCTTTTGTTTTATTTGCTAATTAGTTTAGGGTTTTATCGATGTTTGAAAACTAGGCGTTTTTTTTTCCTGGTGTCTGAACTCTGCTTGCATGTTTCTCTAGGGACCCCTAGTAATCAAGGAACATTTATGGACTGCAACTTTGTTGGAGTGCTTGATTCATTACCTTACTCCTTTCTTTTATCTACTTGTCTTTCGTTTTTGCTTTAGAATCTTGACTGCTCAGTCCAAGATACAAATGTATCTTTGGAGAAGCATGAATGTGAACAAATATTTTTATCACGTGATGTTTTGGAAGGCAAGATCTTAATTGGTTTGATATAGTTTCTATTTCTCTACTACAATTGATATTTTGTTCTTTTTGTATGTAGCTCTGAGGCTTCCATTATAGTTTTTAAGTGGAAAAGGAGTGCTTTTCAAGTTTTTAAGGAATTGATTAACTTGGCATTGCTTGGGCTACGCCCTTATATTTTCACTACGTGCAGATTTTTGGTACTGATCACTTGACTACAGTAACAAGCAAAGCATCTTTGAACTTTTTGGATCCATAATTTTTCGTCAATCTGTTGTCTTGCATGTTTTTCCTAGATTAATCGGTTTTCAGTTAACATGTAAGACTAGGAGTACCTTGGTGGTGTTTAATGCATATACTCTTCAATTTCAGTGCTTGTTATATTTTTATTTTATTTTATTTTTCTGTTATTTGTCTAGATGATTATGTTTTCAACATGATTACATGAAGTGTTTCCTAGTTGGCCTTTTGATTTTCCATCAAGTTAAGTGTTTCTTTACTACTCTATTTCATTCTAGTCAACAAGAATAATTTCCTAAATTATAACTACTGCTTGAATTCACCTTGAATGTTTTTCTAGGAAACCTCCAATTTACCAGGGAATATTTCTAAACTGTAATTTCTTAGGATTGTTTGATTAATTGTCAACTCCTTATATTATCTACATGTCTCTTTGTCTTTCTTGAGAATTTATATGTTTAGTCTAAGATATCGATTATGTTTCTTTCCAGGAGCTTGAATCTGAGCAATGGTCTTCACTACATTATGCTTCAGAATCCTCTGTCTTTGTATTTGTTTGCTACACAACTTCTAATTCAAGGTCGCAGACTTTTAACGATATGATCTATGCATAAGATACTTTTCAAACTTGCATGGGAGATAATGCTCCTTTTAATTCCTTCCGCATGTCTTCTATTCTTTATACTGGTTAATTATCTAGGATCCGAGCTTAGTTTCATGTTAATCTAGGAGTATGAATTGTTTTAGGTATCACACGACATAATTTTTTATTTGGCAAGTTTTGGGATCTGTTGATGGTGGTGAAGAGTTGGGTATTCTTGAGAAATGTTTTTTTGTAGCTCTATTCCATGTTAGAAGTACTTGGTTCTTTCAATATTTGCTTGCTAAATATATTTGGTGCATGAGCAGCCTTTGCTTCAAGATCTCTCTTTATGAGAATTTTCATGACAAATTATAACATGCTCTCTCATTTTGAAGAAAATATATAGTTTTAACTTCTTACATCAAGTCTAAGCTTTTGTCCATGTCTATGCTATATATATATATATATATATATAAATATAGATAATACCTTGTTTTTTTACTCAATTTATAAATTGATAGTGATATGGTTTCATAAAAACTTGCATGGAGTAAGATTGGGGGACTGATGGAGTCTTTGATTTTGCTCTGTTCTATGCTAGAAGTATTTGGTTCTTTCAATACTTTTTGCCTTTGCTTTATGAACTCTCTTTATGTTTTTTAGAGATTAGTGGACGCAAATGGAGCATTTTAAATTTTTATCAGCTGCCTATTGTTTGTCTGCCACCGAATTCTTCTCTAAGGTTAATGCTTATGTCCTTTTTTCTTCATCTAAATTGATGGTTTTTACTCTTTTGATGATTGTTTTTGACGTCTTACCCTTTCCATATGTATATGCAATGTAGCTTTGGTTATGTCTTTTTCAGGCATTGTTACGTGATTTTGCCTTCTGATTTTAAAGAATTATGTTTTCAATCGTAGGTGTTTCCTAACTTCCCTTCTAATTTTTTATTAAGACAAGTGCTTATTAAACTCTCTTTTACATTATAGTCAACAACTTTCATTTTGTTCTTTGACCTTGCTCAATAGATCTCCTAGGGTTTCAGCTCAAATTTTGACTTTAGGATGGCATCAAGCATCAAGGAATGCCATAAAGTTAACAAGTTATTATTGCTCAGGAGAAGCTTTACAAAGAGGAGTCATTTTTCTTTTCCATTACTTTCATGATCTATCCTTGTTCCTTTCCATTAAACTTTCTTTCTTTGAACATTTTTTATTTATTTTGCGTGGATGTTTCTAAACTAATGTTTGCAAGAATGTTGTGCCATATTTCTGTAATTTTATTTTTACAATTTAATCCTTATAAAAGAGTATGACATTTGTCAAGCTAGGGAGTGGTTGATGTACTATTGAACTCTTTATTTGTCAAGTTGTCTTGCCAGGAATAATGAGTTTTGATTGAATCTTCTACTCTTGATCCTAACGAATTTGCAGGGAAATGAGTATCTGTATTATATAGTTTAACTTTTTTAGTTGAGCTACAATGTGAGTTTATTTATGCATCCAGTGATTGACCTTTTTGGCTTTATTTTTAGTGTTAATGAAAAAATTGTGTTTAGTATAAGATCCTGATTGTTTTGCATATGTGAAGTTTCAAAATGTTTCAATGCTCTGAACTTTTCCTTAACTTTGTTTTTTATCATACAAATCCGATACTTGTATAGAGCTTGGGTCTGAGTTCTAAACATATGTTTTTTAGGATCTCATCAAGCATCCTAGGGGATGGTCTAAAAATTGGACAAGGAATTCTCAACTCAACGCAGTCTACTAATGGAATGATTACTTTTTACAGGTTGTTCCAGTTTCAGGAGTAAGCTTTTTCCAATGTTTTCTATTTCTCATCTATTCTTGTTTTTTTACCCAGGACAACAATGGTTCTTCCGGTATGAGGTATAAGCATTTACCAATGTTAGCTACTTGTCACTTACAATTGTTTTCTCTTAACTGATCATAGTCTAATAAGCTAGTGATTCCTTTTTAATGGGTTTTTTTTTCCATTCAGGGATAAACTTTTACAAAAGTTGGCTATTGCTCATATGCTCGTGTGTCTTAACTCAACACAATCTACTAACTTTTACCATTGTTGACTATTTTTCATCAGCTCATGTTTCTAAAACTAGTCTCCTAGGTTCTTTTAATTAAATAAATATCAAGTTACAGAGTGGTTTTTGTCTTTTGATTTAACACATTATAGGATGGTGACGACAGAACTAGTCATTTGATTTCAGGTTCTGGTATCCCTCTCCTCTCGTTTTCATTTCTTTCTTTTGTTTTTTTTGCTAATTAGTTTAGGGTTTTATCGATGTTTGAAAACTAGGTGTTTTTTTCCTAGTGTCTGAACTTTGCTTGCATGTTTTTCTAGGGACCCCAAGTTATCAAGGAACATTTATGGATTACAACTTTGTTGGAGTGTTTGATTCATTACCTTACTCCTTTCTTTATTTTTCAGGTTGTCGTGCCAGGAATAATGAGTGTTGACTATTCCTCATTTGCTCATTTTTCTAAAACTAGTCTTTTAGTTTCTTTTCATTAAATAAATATCAGGTAACCAAGAGGTCTTTTGAGATTTGATTTAACACAGTATAGGGTGTCGACGACAAGATTAATCGTTTGATTTCAGGTTCTGGTAGCCCCTCTCCTCTCGTTTTCATTTCTTTCTTTTGTTTTATTTGCTAATTAGTTTAGGGTTCTATTGATGTTTGAAAACTAGGCGTTTTTTTCTGGTGTCTGAACTCTGCTTGCATGTTTCTCTAGGGACCCCTAGTAATCAAGGAACATTTATGGACTGCAACTTTGTTGGAGTGCTTGATTCATTACCTTACTCCTTTCTTTTATCTACTTGTCTTTCTGTTTTGCTTTAGAATCTTGAGTGCTCAGTCCAAGATACCAATGTATCTTTGGAGAAGAATGAATGTGAACAAAAACATTTATCACGTGATGTTTTGGAAGGCTTAGTCTTAAGTTTGATATAATTTCTATTTCTATACTACATTTGATATTTGGTTCTGTTTGTATGTAGCGACGAGGCCTCTATTATAGTTTTTGAATGGAAAAATTTTATGTGCTTTTCAAGTTCTCAAGGAATTGATTAAGTTGGCATTGCTTGGGCTACGTTCTTTTATTTTCACTTTGTGCAGATTTTTCGATAGCTGATCACTTGGCGACTATAACAAGCAAAGCATCTTTCACCTTGACTTTTTCTGTTGGATCCATGATTTTTTCATCAATGTGCTGTTTTGCATGTTTTTCCTAGATTAATCGGTTTTCAGTTAACATGCAAGACTAGGAGTACCTTGGGGGTGTTTAATGCATATACTCTTCAATTTCAATGCTTGTTATACTTTATTTTTTATTTTGTGTGGAAAATAGGTAACACTGGGGTGGTTATCATGGTCACATACTTTGAATGATAAGATATGTGTAAAGGATGCTTCTTGTGTTGGAGATATGTTCTTTTAATTTTCTTTTGTATATTTTAATATAATTTATACTGGTTTATTAGCTAGCATTTGAGTTCAATTGTGCGTACTTTCAGGAGTCTATCAACTGCTTTAAAGAAGACTGTTGTAGTTTTATGAGGCTTTGGAAGTGATTTATTATTATTTTTTGCCTGCTTCATAATTGAGCTCATCAATACGGCTGTTGGGTTTACTCTTTTTATCTCCATGCGCTTTTCAAATAGGTCTTACGCCACTAGTTATTTTGTTTTAATTTGTCTAGATGATTATGTTTTCAACAAGATTACATGAAGTGTTTCCAAGCTGACCTTTTGATTTTCCATCAAGTCAGGTGTTTCCTTACTTCTCTATTTCATTCTAGTCAACAATAATAATTTCCTAAATTATAACTACCGTTTGAATTCACCTTGAATGTTTTTCTAGGAAACCTCCAATTTACCAGGAAACATATCCTGACTGTAATCTCTTAAGAATGTTTGATTAATTACCAACTCTATTCTATTATCTGCATGTCTCTTTGTCTTTCTTGAGAATTTATATATTTAGTCTAAGATATCGATTATGTGTCTTTCTAGGATCTTTAATCTGAGCAGATGTCTCCACTGCATCATGCTTTGGAATCCTTTATCTTTGTATTTGTTTGCCACAGAACTTCTAATTCAAGGTCACAGACTTTTTACAATATGATCTATGCATAAGATACTTTTGAAACTTTCCTTGCATGCTTTTCAAAAAAAGTTTCTTCCTTGTTGCTTATTGTTTGTTTTTACGTTGGGTTCATTTAGTTTAGTGGAGACATAAAGTCTGAATTTGTCTGCTCCTCCTCTCATCACAAACATAAGAGATGGTTCTGTGTAAAACGAGGAGTTATTATGGTGAATTTTCAAGCTGTTATTCATCTAAGTTAAACAATTGTACCCTTGAGCTTTTTGTTTAAGCTTTTTTAGCTTCGAGTGTAAAATTTAAGCTTGAAAAAAGTCAACAAACTATGACAGTGAGTTTTTCATGTACAAGATGCCTGTCAATTCTTTTCCATGTTACAACAAGGAAATCCTTGAATTCCTTTGAAATTATCAAAATCCCTACCCTCACGTTAACGCTAATTGGTATGATGACTAATGTGTTTCAAAACAGTCTGCTAAGTAGAGTGGCAGGAAAATCTTTGTGGTTGCCTCTAGACACTATATCTGTATTTCTAAATTTTTCCTTCACTTAATATCTTGCTTATTCCTTTTTATGTTTTCTAGGCTCTTATGTTTTGTTGAAATAGATAGACATGGATGAATCATCTAGCTGCTAGGGATACTCACTACTTGATTGGCTGGAACCGACTTTTACATCATGCACTCTACTGCTTCATTTTTTTATTTCTAAGGACCAAAAGATGCTGGTTGAATTTCATATACTCTTCATGTAACGATAAATATTAATAGTTGATCTTAGTTTCAGCCACCACCTACAATTTAAACTAAAATTCTCTCTCTTGACGGTTAGTTCCCTAAATAGAAGTTACAGGAAAGAAAGCAGCAAATCATGATGAGATGAGATGATCATGCAATTCAAAACAACAGGTATATATGATCATGTCCTCACTGCTACCGTGTTTTTGCATTGACTGGCTTAGCATTAAGGGCTTTGTTGTTCAAGCATGCCTAACATGGAAGGGTGGAACAACAATATGAGGTGAATGGCCAGTTAAATTGTAAGTTTGTGCTTAACTTGTTGACAAAATTATATTTCCAAAGGGTAAGTGGTGAAGTTGTTCGACCTTTTCTCTATTTGAGATTATCAAGAAGCATGATTCTTTCTATTCATGCTTCTTAAATTGTTTTGTATGATGGTCTTGATGCAATATGACAGGCTGGTAGTGAGCTTGAGACTATCTCTTGCATTGTCTATGCTTAAAATGAAGTAGTTGGTGTTGAAATATCTAATCATCCATTCTGTATTTTTTTTTCCAGATGTTTGATTGTGTCCGGGGCTGTATTTTCTTTATTTCTTCTATTATCTACATCTCCGGATGTCTACTAGAGTTTGCACTCTATGTACCCTTCTTTTTATGTACACAACCTAATAACTGCCTTGTTCACGTTGCATTCATCATGTTGCTATGCTTCTCTCTATGTGTTTTTTTCATAGACATTTGAAATGTGGTTGCATGCATGTAACTCTGTCTGGCTTTGTTCACGTATTCAACATGTAGCTATTTCATTGCACATTTTCTATGTGTGTCTTTTAGCTAAGTGTGGCTACATACATCTAATTTTGTTTGCCATGCATCATGTGCAGCTCACAGCCAGCGTCAAGCCTAGGGTAAATAAGAGCGATGCATTAAGGGCTTTGTTGTTCAAGCATGCCTAACATGGAAGGGTGAAACAAATAGTATGAGGCTTAGAAAAAAAATCTAGATGCAGGTAAAAAACTCTCAATTACACGGGATTGCTAGAGGAGGCCTACGCGTGGGCCTTAGACACGAGTCAAATGGGTTGGCATGGTATGTCACGCTCAACAACTCTTGGCCTTTTTTTTCTATTTTTCTCTCATTTATTGCTTCTTTTTATATGTTTTTTTTAAATATTTATATTTAGACTAACAATAGTCTCCTTTTCATTTTGCTTAGATAACCTTTTTAAAATGATGGTAACTTTTTGGTCATGTATTTAATTCTCAAAGAGTTTTTTTTTCATTCATATTTTTTTATCTTTTGGTATGGATGACATATTTTTGAGAAACAAAATCCATGTAATATTTCTAAAATGTGTAGCCTTGCATTTTTTGTTTTTATTTTATTCAATCAATTTAATGTTTTTGTCTATCTATATTATTGTTTGATTGAATGAAATATTGTTTGAAAAATCTCTCTTTCTGTAAGTGTCGCATGAAAAATCTATGAATAGAGAAAAGGATAAGAAAAATAAAAAATAGCAAACATGATTGTGTCATTGATGTAGTGATGACTTGCTATAACAAGTTCAACGCTAGCTAGGAAGGTCATAGGTGGAACCTAAAGGAATCCATAGACACCAATCTAACTTAATTATGTTGTTTCATAGTTGTGTTTGATAAGGTTAGACAAAGGTTAAAAGAACAAAGAAATGGAAAATTCTCGTGTTATTTGGTCTTAAATAGGATGACCGAATCATGTTTAAGTTAGATTGCTCATACAAGCCATGTAGAGCCCACCTTGACACTATTGGATTTGAAACACGAGCCATGTAAGGGAAATGATACAAGACAAAACTAGATAAACAAAAGAGAAATGAACTATGCTAACAACTTATTTTGTTTCATTTCATTTCAATTTTCATTTTTGTTTTTATTAAAATCTTATTGACATATAATTAAATAAAGATGTTAAATAACATGACACGTCACGACATCATGTTTGTTTGTATTGTATCCATCACTTATAATCCTAGTTCAATATTTAATTATCGTCTATTTTTAGCATTTATTAATGCTTGTGGTGAACAATTAATTTTATTGAATACATACTCAGTGTTTTGGATTTTTCATTGTCAACAAAGAATTTTACATCTTCCATATTATTTTTCTAAAATTGAATTTACTTTTAATTAGATTTGTAGTGTAGTATGAAACCTGGACTAGTAATAACTACACAAGGCTTCCAGTTGTAGTTGAATGTTCTTAGGAGACCATGGTTGGATTATGGCTTTCTATGCTTCTCATTCTATAAATAAATTCACAAATTATGTTTGCATAATAAATTCACACATTAAAATACTTAAAAAACAAAAAAATATTTATTTATTTATTATGAATAAAAAAACTAGGTTCTCGAGTGAAGTTACTATTCATTACAATAGTATAATTACTATTTTACCCCTTGACCATTAAATATTTTTATACTAAAGCTTTACTATTCTTTTTTGTTAATATATCAAAAATTACTTACTCACCATTTATGAAATCTGTAACATTTATGTTTTATTGTTTCTTGACAACAGGTTCCATACTTTGAGATCTTTATTTTATAAATTATTTTTCAATAAACTCTTGTACTTAGAACCTCTTACCCCCTAACTCTTGTATATTATTGAACTTCAATCCTTTAAATTTCTTTCTCAATTCTTATTTTAGACCTCGTTGAGCAGTTGTTACAAGTTTTTTTATAAGAATACTTGACCAATACTTTTCTCTAGTCTCCTTAAATCTATCTAAATACTGCTTCACAATCTCTCTAGGGTTTTGTTTCAATTTTACTAAATCAACCAACATAAACTTAAGCTCAATCCTAAAGAAAGTGTGCTTTCGTGTATGCATTTTTTGTTAATTAATTTGTGGACAACCTTATTTTAGAAATTCAAAATCAACATCTTCTCTATATTGGCAAATGAATCTAGCTAAATTTAAGAGTACATCTTGACCCTTAACCATTGAATAACATAAAATATAGGAATCTAAATTTGGTGGGATAAAAGGGTATATTATATTTATAAGTAGTCTAGAAGTTCTTTGAATTTGTTGAATCATTGGAACATAAGCTTCATAATTTGTTTTGACCTGCTTTATATGAGCTTATCAGTCTTATGATCTGGACGACGGATTTGATAGATTAACTAGGATTGATTGAGATCGATCTAATATATTTCTGTTTTAATATAATTTTTAAAAAAAATGTCTTGAATTTTATGAAGCACATTATGTTCTTACTAATTGTCCGAGTTGTCTTTAGATCCATCACGTCAATCATGTCATATCAGGTGAGCCTCCACATAATTATTTTTTATTAAACAATATTAACATTGTGTGGATGTTTTGTTTTCATGTTAAAAAAAACTGACACTAGTCAACGACCTAGTTATCCTATATACTTAGACATAGATTATCACCGTGTAGGTTTTTATTGTAGATTTCAATGGTTTTGGTTTGGTTTGGTTTTTTGGTGTTTGAGATACAGTTTGGTTTAGTTTTTTGGTGTTTGGGTTGTGTTTTGTTGTGTTTTTTTCCTTTCGCTTAACTGGTGGCTGCTTTGCCACGTGTCTCGGTTGTTTTGTTTTTAGTTGCTTTTTTCATCTTAGGGCTTGCTTTTCCTTTTTTAATCTTTTCTGCATCTTCGGCTTGCAGTTTTCGGTCCGGATTTTGTGTTAATTGTTTTACATGGTTATTTGTTTAATCGTATTGACATTTGGTTTATTGTTGCTTCTGGTCTAGTAAGTATTGTAAGGCCATGGATCCATAATATGGGTTTAAGAATGGAAACAATAGTTGAAGATGTCTGAATGCAATGCCCTACATCATTATTACGCATTAGTCTTAACATGGCTCCTATTTAATGTCTTAGGAAATATGTGTTTGTATACCATTAGATGTCAAACTCCTGATTTGTAGGAAAAGCCTTATGACAACTTTGTATATATAGTGAGTACAATCAATACAAATCATTCACTCTAGTTGAATCAATTAATCTACAATGAATGCATGATGAGAATTGTAAGAGCTAGAGGCATCAAGATAAGGTGATTTCCTATATCATATTGAAAAAAGTCCTGCAACATTTTTTCCTTAGTCTTAGATGGCATTAGAATACCTAATGGTCTCTAGTTGAGATAAGAACTAAGGGTAAAATTCATTATTCCCTTAAAATTTACAGGTTCTCTCAATTATCTCATGATGTCCATCAATTTATCAATAAAGTATGCTATCTATCTATCTTAGCAAAACTAATGGAAATGCCCTTTTATTTTGTAAACTTCAATTTTCTTTAAAAAGAATGGATAGTTTATCAATTAGCTCCTTAAACAAATTTTAACATGATTTAGTTTAAAGATAAAATTTAATTTTGAAAGCAAAGCAAATTCACTTGAAAAAAAGGCATGATCTATATAATCTAAGTTCACATAAGATTTATTTAAAAAAAATAAACATTAGACTACTAAAAACAGAAAATATAAAACCACATTCACTTGAGATTCAATCAATGCCTTTATATATGTGTAATAGTTCATTTTGACAAAAAAACAACAATCAACATGATGTGTTATCCAATAGTCAACTTGATCTACCACATCTCAATTTCTTCGTTAATTGATCTATTGTTCTGCTACATTGACTTTGATTGATTATTCTTGATTTGTTGCATATGAAATTCTTCATTAACACCTCATAAACTTTGTCGGGGCTAGAGACAGTTTGTTGTAGAAATACTGAAGGGTCACTTTTGGTAGTGGTTTGGTGAAGAGGTCGGCAATCTGATTTCCTGAGGGGACATGTCGAGTAACAAGTAGTTCTTGGGCAACACTTTCGCAAAAAATGATAATCCAAATCGATATGTTTGCTTTGGGTATGGAATAGTGGATTTATTTTCATGTGAAGTGCACTTAAATTATCATAATAAAGTATGGACAGAGATGATAATGTGTCGTGAAGATCATTGAGAAGGAAAGTTAGCCATATGAGTTATGTTGTTATGTTACCATTGCACGATATTCTTCTTATGTGCTTGACCGTGAAATTGTGTTGTTTTTTTGCACACAAAAAGATGAGATTTCCTCTAAGGAATGTACAATATCCAGTAATGGATTGTCTCGTTGCAGTGCACCCTGCCCAAACTACATCTGAAAAATCAAATAGATCAAGTGTAGTATGTGAAGAAAAATGCAATCTCATTTCAATTGTTCCTTTGACATCATAAAATGTGTTGAACCATTTTTAAGTGTCATTGTGGGAGCATGCATGAATTGTGATACATAATTAACCGTAAATGATATATTAGGATGAGTGAGTGTAAGATACTATAAATCTCCAACAATTTCTAGATAGTAACTTGGGTCTTCCATTAGAGTATCATTGGAAGATTTTTTTTTCCTCAAAGGGGGGTACCTATAGGCTTACAATCAACCATATTTGATGGTTCAAGTATTGTCAATGCATAGTGTGACTAGGATAGATGAAGATCATCTGTTGCTGGTGTGATTTCCATTCCAAGAAAGTGATGTATCGTTTTAAGTCTTTCGTTACGAATCTAGTACTTCGTAACAAAATAAAATTGGATGTAAGTGCTGGAGTTGAACCTGTGATCATCTCATCCACGTAAAGGAGCAAGATTAATGAGCAATAATCTGAATGGAGAATGAATAATGAGGGGTTAGATAAACTATAAAAGAAACCATGTTTAAGAAGAAAAGTGCTAAAACGATCAAACCAAACGCGTGGTGCTTGTTTTAGGCCATACAGAGCTTTTTGTAGCTTGTAGACATGCACTAGATGTTGAGTCTGCCATTCCTATTGGTTGTTGCATGTAAAGATCTTTAAAAATTGAACCATACAAGAAGGCATTTTTTACATCCAATTTTCAAAGTGGTCAGTCTTTAATAAGAGCTACGGTGATTATCAGTGTATTGTTCCTGGTTTGTTAACCGGAGAATAGGTTTCAATTTAGTCTACTCCAATTTAATGATACCATTTTGTAACCATCTGGTTTGAGTTTTGATTTAAACACTCATTTGAAACCAATGACATTCATTTGTGTTTTGAAAAATCATCTACATAAATACTTGGGGAAGGACCCCAAAGATCACTATGTATAATATGGAATGGTGTTATTGAGGTATGAACACTGGACTGAAAGGGAAGTTTAGAAAACTTACCCTGAAGACAGCTAACACATACATCAGTAGTAGTGTCTAAATGAAAATGACTTTGTTTTTTGTAACATCAAATTGACAATTTTATTGGCAAGATGGCCTAATCTATGATGCCAAGTAGAAGATAACACTAACTGGCCAATATAGGCTTAAGAGTGAGGACTAATAGGGGAATCAATCAGAAGGAGTCCATTACTGCTTTGCCCTTTGTACATTATCCTCCTTGTGGCTTTGTCCTGAATCCAAAAACAAAAGGCATCAAATATCAAATAGCAGTTGTTATCAAAACAAATGCGATGAACTAATAGTAGATTCTGAGTCAATTTTGGAGCATATAACACTGAATTTAATTTGAGTGGTTTAGTTTGTGTAGGGATGATGGCAGAGCCAACATTAGCCACTAACAAACCTTAACCATTTGTTGTTTGAGCTGTGTCATTCGTAGGATAAGGAGTACTCAATGACAAATTAGACCAATCAACAGTCATGTGATTTGTAGCACCCGAATCAATAATCCACACCTAAGGGAGGTATGAACTAAGGATTGTTGAGGAGATGAACAAACATTATGCTCATTCTCATTATAGAAGTGGTACCAAGTTGTGTGATTGAGTTTACCACAAATATTACACTTAAACCTCTCATAACCTCTGAAACCACAAAATGGAGTAGTGTGTCCTTTATTGTTGCATAACTGACAGATAGGAACATTTGATATAGGTGAGGAGGTGTATGAAGTAGGATATGAACCAAATACACCTTGTGTCACGACCCGATTCCAGAATCCGTGATCGGCACATAGGCATGGTCCCCCTCCAAGGTTCCACACCTATGCGAACCCAAAATTACAAGTTTATCATTCATATTCAGAGTTCAATGGAGCAGAAATAACAAAGAAAACTTATAGTATAGTTTGATTGTCTTAATAAAAGAGTCGAAACATCTTATTATAATTGTGGAGCGTTAACTAGACATAAAAACAAAAGTGTCGATTACAACCAAATAATAAGTTTTGAGATTTCAACGATAATGATCTGCTAACAAGCTACGAGCCTGAAAATAATAAATAATAAGGGGGTGCGTTCAACAGCTCAGTGAGTAGATAACATCTAATATACACATATGAGATAATACAACAATGAGAAGTATATTATGGAATCGGCTCGGAGTTCTTACAACAAGTTTCTCAAATAGGTCATAACAAGAATGTAATAGATAAAGCTCGTTAGAAAAATCATAATGCAATGAACATGAGGCTCCATACTATGGGATGATCAGTCCGCACAGGTTGGTGACTCCCCCAACCAACTAGGATTTCAGATATGATGTGCACAAAGACTAACATTTCCCTATTAGTATGGGTATTCTGACTGGTATATATATATATATATATATATATATATATATATATATCATAATGAAATAAACATTTTCATATCTCAAGGCTCAACTCATGACATCAATCAAATGAGGAGCTATCAATCCACAAATAGATATTGACTCATATTAAGAACGTATATTCAACAATTGATTATGCTTTATTTCAACAAGAATAGTAGTTAACGTATATATTATCAAGAAGCATAATCCAAATACTAGCAAATCAAATATTTATAATATTTCTCATGCATATTAAATATTATCCACTCACCTGACTCACTCACCTTACTCAAGAAAATAGAATTCAAAAGCAGAATGGTGACAAAATCCTACTGACATATCGCGGGCAAAATATCAGGATTATTTGAATATATAAAAGAAAACATACTTAAAAATGACTCAAAAGAATTAACATGTCTTTAATAAATGTATCTAAGAGTTTAATTCATAATCCTATGTGCTTTGAATCAAACCATCTATTTTTCGCAAAACCTAAAAACAATGGTTTCTTCGAAATCTAATTCAAAATACGCAATTCCTAAAATTGATAATAATTCATCAAATAAGCTTCAATTATCCATCAAACCAATCTGAAATACTAATATTTCACTCTAGGGATCAAACTGTAATTTTCCAAAGTTCGGGGACCAAACTATAATTTTTCACAAAAGGGACCAAAATAAAATTTGATCATCTTCAACCTCCAGCCCAGAATTCCAGCAAGGGCTTTTAACCATTTCTCAACATTTTCTTACACCAAACACATCAATTAACTTCAAAATTATCTAAAATCAAATCAATTAAATAATTACCCAACACATTATACCCTTAACATCTCAATCCATTCATCAATCAAACCCAAATAAAATCTACAAACCCTAATCACCAATACAAACAAAAAGCTTAACTAATAAACAATGTTCTTACATAATAACACATACACATTACCTTAATACTTATTTCTCCTCCTTCCTTTCTCCCTTCCTCTTTTCTCTTTTTCTTCTCCTTTCTCCTCTCTTACGTATCACTCTAAAAAAATTAGCTTTACTTCTCTTCTCTTCTTTTTCTATTTATATTTTACAAGTTACTATTATAGTATTAATTCATTTATACCTAATCATAAGCCATCAAGGGTATTAATGTTTTTTTCCTATTCAAAGTTTTCAAAACCCTACAAAGTTTTCAAAATCCTACACCTGGAGTGGGGGTTGGTGATGCATGTGCTTTATCATGAAATGGTGCTCTTTGTAAGAAGCTTCGTTGGCCTTGACTAGATTTACCTTGCCCCTACTCCTATTGAAGGATTTATAACCACCATTGTCATATGAGTTGTAGCCATGTTTGCCATGAGATGATTGAAAAAATTGTGTGGATGACCCAGGGGTTTAGAAATTGTATGCATGGCAGTAAGATATGTAGAATTGTTAGGAATGATATTCTCCACAATTCGTTTTTCAACAAGTAACTGAGACCAAAATTCTTTTATTGTAATGACACTCTCTCTACCCTTAACTACACATCTAAACGTATTATACTCATAAGGAAGACCATTCAGTACCAGAATGACAATATCTTCATCAGCAAAATAAACTCTAGTAGTAGTCAAATGTTCTTAGCTTCTTTGATTTTGATTTTAAGAAGATATTAACTTATAGTGTATGTTCCTTTTCTAATATTCTGCAAATTAGACTTCATTTTAAACTTGTCTTAGACACAGTAGAAAATTGTTATTTCAGTCGCATCCACGAATCTCTTGAAATTACTACCAATAGCACAAGACATGGCTACTGGAGACCAGGTTGCAGTAATGAGTTGCATAACTTCCAAAAGTGACTTTGCATACCTCAGTAACACCATTCCATATTATACATAGTGATCTTTGGGGTCCTTCCCCAAGTATTTATGTTGATGGATGTCGTAACCCAAATTTTGGGTTACTCCCCAAAATAAAATAAAAATAACAAAAAATAAAATAAAAGGAGCCGGCATGGGTAGAAAAATCAATGTGGAAAATTTTGGATGCTGTCACGAGTCCAATCGTATCTCTTTGGTTCCAAAAATAGAGAAAAATACAGATTTAAGGCAAAAATAATTTATCATTGGATGAATTTGTGTAAAAATTAAGTTAAACGACATAATTATATTTTTTATGGGTTGATTCGATTTAATCTTCGATAAATTTAAAGTTTAATTATGATCGGGAATTAATTTAAGGTCCAATTAAAGGATTTAATTAAGTGCAAGGACTTAATTATACTTTAAATTGGTCAAATTAATTTTATTAAGGGCTTAGTCAATGAGAAATCAATTTCTTGAATTTAACTCGGGCTCAATTGATGAGAATGGAATTTTCGGAGACCGATTTGAATTTTTAAGTCAATTATTCGAAATCAGGGGCCAAACTGAACGAATTGAGAATCCAATGGTCAATTAAGGGTTAAATCGCGCAAATCAGAAACCAGGGACCAAAATAAAACGGCACGCACATTTAAGGTTGTTGTTTGAAATTTCAACGGGGATACAATTGCATAAAATTATAAGTTTAAAATTGATTGGGGATGCAATTAGAACAATTATAGGGTTAAGGACCAAATTGCACTTTACCCTCTTAGCATCAAAATTGCATGTTTCCTGCACTGTTCCGACACCTGAACAGTGCAGGAAACACAGCTCTGCAACCCACGGCTCTACAGCCCCCATCCCTCTGCAATACACAGCACACACACACAAAATGCATGCCTATTTCCCTATAAATACCCGTTCGCAGCACGAACGGAAGAGGGGAGGGAAGAAAAGAAAAGAAAGGGAGAAGAAAAGAAAAGAAAAAAAAACAGAGAGAAGAAATTAAACAGAGAAGAAGAATTACACAGAGAGGAGAAAAAAAAAACAAAGAAAAATTTACGCAAAGAGGAGGGAGACGATAGAACGTGAAATCTCTTCATCTTCCTCGTCTCCGACGGCCATCTCTCTCTCTCGGCTATTTTCTCACCAGCCCTCTCTCTCTCCCGTCAACCCCGACGGTGCAACAACCCCTTCTCTCTCGCCAGCCAACGGTCAACTCTCTCTCGTTCACTGCAGGCAACCCTCTCCCTCTCCTTCCTCAGCCCGTTGCAGCTCTCTCTCTCTCGGTTGATAGTACTCTCTCTCTAAAACCAGTGGCAACTGGCCCTCTCTCTCCTCCAGCAGCAGCTCTTGGTGAGCACAGCGGCTGCTCTCTTGGCACCGGCGGTTCCTCCCCCACGCTAGAAGCTCCCCAGCAAGATCTTCTCCATCACCGGCGACGCAGAGCAGAAGATAGCACAGACTGGCAGCTTCCTGCGCCTCCTCCGGCCACCACAGGCCGCCATTTTCAACGCCACCACCGCAGGGACAACCACCTCGGCATCCTCTACCCGGCGGCTGTAGCAGGTAAACCTCTCGTCGTGGCCGATCGACCAAGTTATCGCGTGCACGTTCAACGCACTGTGTTCACGCGTGTTTTTGCGTTTTTATTTTATTATTTTTTTGGCCTTGGGCCGACCTCTCTCGACCCAGCTAGTTGGTCGGGCCCTAAAGTCCAGCAGACTGAGCCCAAGTCCAGCAGACTTAGTCGGGCCCAAGTCCAGCAGACTTGGGCCCTTGGCCAGCCTCAGCAGGGCCGGCCCATTTAGCTCAGCCAGGCCCGACCTGGATTTGTTTTTTTAATTTTTATTTTTTAAAAAAATTGCATTTAAAAAAAAATAAAAAAATGTGTTGTTTTCGTGCATACGGCTGGATTCCAAAAAAAATCCATCATATTTTTTCATAAAAACAATATGTTGCATCTTTTTCATATTTTGAAACGAAAATTGGATATCGTAACTAGTTTATGATTATCCGTTGGAATTTGGCCAAAATATCAAAAATAATTATAAATATTTTTGTTTCATCTATCAGTGTGTAAATTTACATTGTAAATTACACCCGCGGATAAATTTTTTTTACTACGGTGTAAAATTACATTGTAAAGTACACCCGTAGATAAAAAAGATTTTTACTACTGTGTAAAATTACATTGTAAAGTACATCCATAGATAAAAAAAAAACTTATAACTGCGGTGTAAAATTACATTGTAAAGTACACCCGCAAACAAAAAAAAATGTTTTTTTTTTAAAATGCAGTGTAAAAATTTTAACTTAGAAAAACAATCAAACAACAATGCAGCTTACCTTAGGAAGGGTGCACTGGGGGTGATGCATCTTCCCCTTGCACAACAAGTCCCCTTACCCGAGACTCTCGCAGACCAATAGGTTCCTAGTGACCTTAATACTAGGTGGCGACTCCTTATAATTATAGTCATAAATTTTACGGCTATAAACAACCCTCCATTTCACCGCGCGTCGTTGTCTCCCCCGAATCAAAGGGGAGATGGTGGGGCGCGAAGCGCATAGAAAAATCACCATCGCGACAATGGATATAAGTACTATGTGATTTTTGTTAATGACTTCTCTTTATTGTTGGTTGTTTCCTCATATCAATAAGAGTGATCTATGTTCTGTGTTTGTTAAATTCTATCACTATGTTCAAACTCAATTCTCATATTCTATTCAAATTCTTCAAAGTGGTGGGGGAGACGAGTATGTTAACAAACCTCTAAAATATTTTCTTGACTCTAAGGGTATTGTGCACTATAAATCTTGTCTATATACTCCTGAACAAAATGGGTTGGTTGAATGCAAGCATAGACACCTTATTGAAACTATAATTACTCCACTTCAACATGTTAGGTTACCTTTTTCTTTTTGGACTTATGCAGTGCACACTGCCTCTTTTTTAATAAATAGAATGCCTTGTGCAGTTATACATAACAAGTCTCCTATTGAACTATTATTTTTTGGGAAAATTCCTTCTATCTCACATTTATGTATCTTTGGTTGTGCATGTTTTCCATTGTTATGCCCTTATCTTCAAAATAAACTGCAACCAAAAACTATTATGTGTGTTTCTAGGGTATGCCCTTCAATATAAAGGGTACATATGTTACAATGTCTGTAGCAAGCATACTTATATCTCTAGACATGTTGTGTTCAATGAAAATGTTTTTCCTTACAAAGACCTAGACATAAAAATTCAACCTTCTAATCCATCCTCTCCTCACTCTTCTATATCATTTATGCCTATTATTACAAATAACAATGTAATTACTCTACCTCCCTTTCTTGGTCCACTAAACTTTAATGGTGTTTCCTCTTCTTCACCATCCTCTATGTCCATTACTCCTGCCTCATCATCTTTCTCATCTGTCCCTATGGCCCCTGAATCTAGCACTAAAGGTATGCATACTGAACCCTTATCTTCAAAG
Source organism: Salix viminalis (assembly GCA_029228465.1). NCBI lineage: Eukaryota > Viridiplantae > Streptophyta > Magnoliopsida > Malpighiales > Salicaceae > Salix > Salix viminalis. The sequence continues at coordinate 6,079,924 of CM055442.1, forward strand.
GAGTCTTTTAGACCTGAGAATTTATTAGTTGTTCTTCATATTCCTTCCATGAATTTGCATTCCATGTAGACTCATAGTAAGAGTGGTATTGTCAAAAGGGAGTCTTGTTTTAATACAATCAAACCATCCAATGAAGTTGACTTATCATTTATTGAACCTGCTAGTTACAAATATGCTTTGCAAGTTCGAGTTTGGTTAAATGCTATGCAAGAAGAGATTACTGTCGTTGGGCTGTAGTTTTTGTTTTGGGGGCTCCAAAGGCCTTGTATTTTTTTTATAGGCCCGTTGGGCATCTGTTTGGTGGCAGGCCTCAGCCTCTACCTGGTTCGCCGTCAGTTTAGCCGGCCTTGTACATTCTCCATCTTCAATATATTAATCTTCTCCAAAAAAAAAAGAGATTACTGCCCTTCATTCTCAGGGTACCTGGAGTTTAGTTCAGCTGCCTTCTCATAAAAACTTGGTGGGGTAAAATGGATTTTCAAAATCAAGAAGCATGCAGATGACACCATTGTTCGACATAAGGCCCGATTGGATGCTCAAGGGTTTAGCCAAGAACCAGGCCAGGACTAGGTGAAACTTTCAGTCTTGTGGTTAAACCAACTACTGTTAGACTTGTTTTGGCTTTTGCTGCTCAATATAACTAGATGTTGAGACAACTAGATGTTAAAAATGCATTCCTTCATGGCATTCTTCATGAGGAGGTATACATGGCTCAACATCCTGGTTTTGCAAATCCTCTACATCCTAATTTGATATGCAAGCTTCATAAATCTCTTTATGGGCTTAAATGGAATGACAGGTTCACTACTTTCTTACCAACTTTGGGGGTTTAAACACACATATTCTGACTCCTCTCTATTTGTTAAACCTCTCGATGTTTTTATTATCATCCTGTTGGTGTATGTGGATGATATCATCATTACTGGCACTAACTCTTGTGAAATTCACAAGATTATTCACTCCCTCACTGCTGAGTTTGAAATCAAGGATTTGAGAGACCTGCATTATTTTATGGGCATTCAAATTTCTCATATCAGTAATGGTTTTTTTTTTTGTCTCAATCTAAATACATTAATGATTTATTGTGTAAAACTAGGATGCTTGATTTCAAGGCCTGTACTACTCCTTGCCTCCCTTATCAATGATTGTCTAAGGATGATGGTGTCCTTTTTGAGAATCTCACTCTATATATCACAACATTGTAGGAGCCTTGCAGTACCTGACCTTCGCATGTCCAAACATTGCCTTTTCAGTTCATGTCTGCCAGTTTATGCAAAATCCAATGGTGATTTTATTTCACTACAATTAAAAGGATCTTAAGTTATCTTAAGGGCACTGCTAACTATGGAATCAGTTATCATCATGGCTCCTTAGATCTTAAAGCCTTCAGCAATGCAGATTAGACAGGTGATCCAAATGATAAAAGATCTACCACTAGTTTAGTTGTCTTCCTTGGGTCCAATCATATTTCACGGTCTTTTAAGAAACAACATACGGTTTGTAGAACTTCTACTGAGGCAGAGTATAGAGCCTTGTCATTTATAGCTGCTGAAATTTATTGGCTTAAGCAATTGTTGGAATTTTTATGTGTTATAATTGCCCAGCCTCTAGTTATTTTTTGTGATAATCTCTCACCATTGCGTTATCATTTAATCCTGTTCAGCATCAGAAGACCAAACATATTGAGATTGATGTGCATTTGTTCATGAAAGGGTGGTTAGCAATCATCTGTATGTGCAATTTGTTTCTTCTAAGGAGCAATTTACAGACATTCTGACAAAAGGCTTAAGTGCCCCTTTATTTCATATTCATTGCTACAATCTCATGCTTGGTTTACCAAAGCAAGAGATTGAGTGGGGATGTTAGAATATAAATGATGACATTGTATGGTGTATGTCATGTGTATATATAGGGGCTATTGAACACACGGAGTGCGCGTGAAATAATATTGAACAGTACTCAAATTCAAATTTCTTTCTCCCTCTCATTTCTCTTTCCTTCTCTCTCTTCACTTCTCTGTCATCTGAATAATCCTCTACTTCTTCTCAATTCCTTTGATTCTATGTGAATCCTCACAATCTCAACATTTCTAAGAGCTTGCACATGGGGTTGCATTAGATGAACAAGCTATATCCACAATGATTTTCTTAGCCACCTTCATGATGCAGATGACAATAGTATTTGCTCCAAATGAATTTGATTCCTCACTTCACATCAAGAGAATCTTAAGATGGTTTGGGCTTTCTTCAGGTTTAGGGGTGAATTTCTATCAACATACCTAGGCCTTCCACTGGGTGCAAACCCAAAAAGGTTGAAAATCTAGAAACTAATTATGTCTCGGATCATATCAAGTTTTGGAAATCGAAAAGACAAGCTTTTAAGTAAAGCAGGGCTTACGTCTATGTTTGCTGAAAAGTGTGTTGAACTCTCTCTCATTACTATATGTCCATATTTGTAATGCCTATTGAGGTAACTCTATAGACAATTTTTCATGGAAACTTTTTAGTCAAGATGCTAAAAGACACCCCATCATATTTAAATTTTATTTGATATTGTGATAGTGGTTGTTTTTTGTTTAAACACAAGCAATGAATAGCTAGGGGGAAAAACAAGAAAATAATATAAATTTTCTTGAAGGATGATCACCCAATGCTGAGTCTCGTATAATGTTTTTTTTTATCATGGAATATAATCATTTTATTAAACACATAATGGTGAAAAATAAAATATCTCCCATGTTTCATAAAAAAATCATCATGATGGGTCCATAACTGAAACTCAAACACCAGTATTCAAATAATCGTGACAAAAACTTCATTTCCCTTTGTAGAGAAACAAATCATGATCACAAAAATCACGGATAAAGATCAATGCAGTAATGACAACAACAACAACACAAATGGAAAAGAAGCAATTGCAGAGGAAGAAATGCAGAAACAGAATCATCAATTAAATGCAACAACAACATAAACAGGAAATAATCAATTGCAGAAGGAAAGCAACAACAAATCTGTAATTAACGTTATTGGTCATCGAGGAAGATTTGATCATGTACATTAAACAATAGATACATTAGAAGTTTAAAGCGAACGTAATATGTATATATAGCGCAGCTTGTAAAGCAGAACCTTTTGAAGTTGAATAATACAGTTCTTCTTCCTCTTTAAATTATCAGTATTCTCATTCTGTTATGGTATTAGAGCCTCAAAAGACAAACGTCTAAACAAAAAAAAATGTCTTCTTCAAATACTCCCACAACAGCAACCCACCCCTTTGTCATCTCCATGCCAACTGTTGTCACGGTAAAACTAAACCATGACAATTTTCTTCTCTGGAAAGCACAAATCATGCCATATTTCAAAGGCTAAGGCATTTTTGGATACATTGATGGCAGCATCCCTAAACCACCCAAATTAATCTTTGTCACTGACCCTGAAACTTCTACTGCCTCTAAAAGATTAAACTCAGCCTCCTCTCATTGGTTGTGATTTCCATGATCTTCCTTATTTTATTTATTTTTCCTTAGCTTTCCATAAATTTATGGATGTTAGCTTTTGAATGTCATTGTAATCACTTCATTTCGATCTCTAGAGCTTCCGCTCTACACAAAACACCGACTGAAGGTCAAATCTGTCGATCAGCTCCAATTACCTCCTTTTTGCATCTTTCATCCAAAAATGCCTTCAAAACATAAAACAAAGAATATCAAGGCATATTATACACAAAACATATGCAAAACACTAGGTAAATATGGATGAAATTATCAAATAATATGGTCGCATCAACAAAGTGTAAGCTATGGTAACAATTGAAGATGTTAAGGAAGAAATATTTGAAATCTCCTGTTGGAGAAGCTTAGCCTTTTATCATGGTGTCAAATCAGTTGCAAACATTGAATGAGGACAACACAATGGAGTGTTAGTTTATCCAAAGAAGAGCTATGTTTGTGTGTCCTATCACCCTTGTCAACTTGCTATACCGGCTTTCAACCCCTCTTTTTTCCTTTTTAATCCTAATGAAAGAAAAGGATCAAACTCACATTACCATGAACGATATTGTTGAGTTTGAAGTCAGCAAGAAAGATCTCTTGGGACCTCATCCTACTCTACTCAAAAATCATCCTTCAATTGGAATATAACATGCATATTGTGGTTTTTAACTTGGTTAAAGACTATTTTGTGTGCACAAATGTTTCTCTACATTCTAGCTGCAAAAATCACCACTTTCTTGTGTTAAAACAAGCTTGAATCCTGTGATGTTTTAAATTTCCATGTTGCAGACTCTGTCCTAGCATGAGCTGATACCAAATCTCTTACCTTGACATGGATCTCATCAAATTTGTTAAACAAGAAGATCATGACCTCAGAGTTGCCAGAGGACTCTAACAAAGAAAATTTAGTGTACATCCGAGCAATTGTGAAAGAGACCGCGCTTGTACCCACAACTCCCATGTCAATTCCCCTAGGAGGCAAAATAGAAGATAACACATACTATAACACTCATTTGTTCATGAATTTGTGGAAGTTGCATCATGACCCAAATATGTGGTCTAATCCTAATGAGTACACAACAAAAAGGTTTCCCACAAACCAAGCAAGTTTTGAAGCCATTAGGATCAGGGAGACGTTCACGTCCAGAAATCACATTTGCATCACAACTACTGTGATGGGGACACCAGACCCACACCGCAAACTACACGAGTATATGGTTGAAGACGATGTAGGATGGCTTAGCCTATCACGCTTTGGTTGGGAGACTAAGCCCATTTGGGCCCATCTCATTGTTATTTTATTTATTTGAATTATTTATGTTATACATTTTTATTTGATGAGCCGAGCCCAATAGAGATATGTTTTAGGGTTTACTATTTATATGTTCTTTGATCATTTTGTAAGGAAACTTTTGATGGATATTGATAATTTTGCAGATTTTGCATACTTTCCAATCCCCTTCTCTCTCTTCTTAGCTTCTTCCTTTCTCTCTAAGTTTCTTTCTTTCTCTCTAAATCTCTCTTTTCTTGCTTAATTTGTATCGTTTTTTTGTTCCGCATCAAATTTGGTATCAGAGCATAGCTTCTCGTACTGTTCATATTAAAAAAAAACACTATTCAGATTGCAAGAAAAAAAAACAATTGTGTTCATCACAATTTTTTCCAATTAAGCAGCACTAGCCACGGTGGCGCCAACACCCCATCAACCGCAGACCACCGCCGAGAAGAACAACTTCAGGATACCACCGTGGTTCGTCAGCGTCAGCAACCAAACTAGAATCATAACTCCACCAGCCACGGCCACCCACAAACTCACTGTAGCAAAGGCAACACCAAATCGTCATCTACCACCATTCACAGAGCATCAACGCATCCTGTCCAGAAGCAACAGCACAGACACCACCGCCCCTTCCCTCGCACCACCTGCCAAAGTAGAAGCACGATGCCCCAATCGCCGTCAAGGATTGAGAGTAAGTAGCACAGAAGAAGGCAGAAGCTTTTAAAATAAGTATCCTGCCATGTCATCAACCACATCAACCCTAGTAGCATCATCCATGTCAGCCCTAGCAGCAGCCGCGTCATCAGCCTCACTACCACATCACCTGGTTAGAATTTTTACCCATTGAATATCATCTTTCCTGGTATGCTTTTACACTTGTTGATCAAGATTTAACATTAATATTATTCTTTATGCTTTCCCATAAATAAGTTACAAAATTCACCTTACAAGTTTAATTACCTTAATTTTGAGCTTGTTATTGGCATTGAGTACTTGATCCTCTTTATTAATTATGGAGCTTGGTTAAATTCGTGGGGAAAATTGAAACATTGTGTTTGAACTACTTGTGTGCGTTTAAGAGGACCTACATTGCTTGCTTATGAATTTTCCTAGTTTAATCTGTTATTACTTAGTCTCCAAGAAAAAAAATAAAAAAAAACATATATTAGCAATAATTTTATTTTGTGTTTTTACTTGCAAGAATTATTTGTGATCTCAGACGTAAGTCTAGTTTTGCATGCATTTACGGAGTGGTCGTTTAGTACACAATCTAGAAGTCATAGCTACCATGGACCCGAGCTCTAGTAATGTTCTTAGAGATATTCAAGAGCAATTACAAATTATGAGAACGAATGTGAGCAACATGTCCAATCAAATTAACAACCTTTCTGGGAGGATGGAGTCCATAGAAACTTTGCAAGTAAGACAGTCTAGTGGGAGTGAGCATTCTAATGACAACCCTAGGAATTCTCAAAGACTAGTTCATCGTAGGAACCATCACCGTAACCCACCAAGGTCACCATGACTTTGATGACCCTAACAATAGTGAGTGTTCCAATGATTACCGTCAAAGACCAGTTCATCCTAAGAATCATCAATAAAATCGTAATCAAGGTCATCGCAATTACGATGACCCTGACGAGCAAGTCATGAGGTATATCAAGGTAGAAGCCCCAACTTTTGAGGGTCAACTTGACCCGTGGATCTTTGATAGATGGATTTGTGACATGGATCATTTCTTTGACTGATATAATCTATCTAAGAATAGGAGGGTAAGATTTGTAAAGATTAAACTTAGATGAACTGCTCAGCTCTATTGGGAAAGTGTAAAAGAGTCTTTGATTAGGAGAGGTCAACCTCCTATTACTAATTGGGTTGAAATGAAGATTAAGTTAGAAGAGAAGTACTTGTCTCGTTCTTATAGAGGGAATATTTTGGACCAATAAAATAACTTGAAGCAAGGAGGCAAGTCTGCCAATGAAGTGGCACAATTTGATGAGTATAGAATGAGGTGCGCAGTTAGGGAGGATGAAGTGATGACCCTAAGTATGTTTCGAAAAGGCTTAAATGATGACCTTAGAAGAGAGGTTGTGCTTAGAGGTGTTTCCACCCTTGATGAAGCTTATACCTTGGTACAAAATTATGACTTGGTCATAAAAAACCAATGGACGAGACGTCAGGACATTCATAGTACCCCTTCTAGTCCTCAACCTAGAAGTAATAACTCCATATTGGGTGTCCCACCTCGTAAAATCAATCCTTTAATTTCCCAGATATCTAGAGAAGACAAGGGTAAGGGAATTTTTCATGAAGCACCTAAGATGACCTCAAGAATTCAATGTTTTAAGTGTCAGGGTTTTGGTCATATTTCCTCTAATTGCCCTAATAAGACTTTGTTCATCAAGGGGCAAGAGGATATGGGTGAAGGAGATAATTATGATGATAAGATATATGAACCTAATCCCGATGATTTTCAATACTTAAATGATGAGGATGAGTCCAACTTGCTAGGATGTTTTAGGTCTATATCCCTTTGAAGCAAGACAATAAGGTTAAGCGTAGTTAGATGCGATTTAACACAACCTACAGGAACCGGGGATTGGAGAAGGACTGCTAATTTTTACACTTACATTAAATGTGGAGATAAAGGGTGTAAGATTATCATAGACAATGGTAGTTGCATTAATGCAATTTCCTCGGGTAGTGTAACCCGTTTAGGCTTAAAGTCTGTTCCACACCCTAAACCCTATAGTGTGTCCTGGATTAATGATACATCTATAGCGGTCAAGGAAAGATGTGTTTTTCCCATAAAGATCTTGGACTATCATGATAAAATTTGGTGTGATGTCATTCCTATGGATGTAGGGCACGTCATTTTGGGTAGACCTTGGTTGTATGATTTGGACGTTACAATCCTTGGATGATCAAATTCTTGCTCATTTTCTTTTCAAGGTAAAAAAATTCATCTCATTGGATTAACTCCAAGGGCTAATGATAATAGTCAGAAGAAGAATAAAGTGAAAGAAAGAGGGCTTAACATAATAAGTCCCAGGAAATTTGAGAATGAAATTTGTGAGTCAGTTGTGTAACTTGTGTTTGCTATAGTGGCTAAGGACATTGTTGAAGATTTTTAGAAAAGCCACCTGAAGAGGTAAGGGAAGTGTTGAAAGATTTTCTAGATGTTTTCCCTTCTAAATTACCTGATGCTTTACCCCCATGCGTGATATTCAGCGCGTCATAGATTTTGTCCCTGGTGCCACATTGCCAAACTTGCCTCACTATAGGATGAACCCCTAGTGAACATGTTGAATTGCAAAGGCAAGTATGTGAGTTGTTACAAAAGGGATTTATTCAAGAAAGCTTGAGCCCTTGTGCAATACCTAAGAAAGATGGATCATGGAGACTGTGTAGGTAGTCGAGTTATCAATAGGTCAATAGGCATGATTCCTTTTGAAGTTTACAAGCCTAGGAAACCTTTAAACCTTCTTCCCATGTCCATTAATGCTAGAGTGTCCGAGTCAGCCAAGTATTTTGCACATAGAATTCAGGATTTGCATACTAAGATCACTAAACAAATTCAAGCAAGTAATGCGCAATATAAACTTCAAGCTGATTTACATAAACGGCAAAATGAGTTTAATGTGGGAGACTATGTTATGATACGGATTTGACCCTAGCGATTTCCTTGGGGAGCTAATCAAAAATTGCATGCAAGTAGTGTCAGGCCCTTCAAAGTGCTACAACGGGTTGGTCCAAATGCTTATGTTCTTAATTTACCACATGATTTTGGTATTAGATCTCCATTTAATATTAAGGGGTGCATACCATAAACCACTTCCTATTTCAAATGATCAATTTGAGATACAACTTAACTCCCCTCTCGATTATCCTATTGAAACTCTTATCCCTTTTACCTTGACATCAGTACAAAAAAATAATATTGATGTTATTCTGGATGAGCAAGTTGTTTTTTACAGGAATAGTGAGGTTCAACAGTTTCTAGTTCACTAGGTGGGTCGGCCTGATTCAGATTGCACTTGGATCACTAAAGATACTTCGCAGCAGCTTGATTCAGATCTTTAGGAGTACTATCAGAGTCGGTCAACGATACACTCGACGGGGTTGAGTTTCTCCAACCCCGGGAGAGTTGGTGGGGACACCTGACCCACACTGCAAACTACATGAGTAAATGATTGAAGACGACATAGGATGGCCTAGCCTATCACGCTTTGGTTGAGAGACTAAACCCATTTGGGCCCATCTCATTGTTATTTTATTTATTTGAATTTATTTATGTTATACATTTTTATTTGATAGGTCAAGCCCAATAGCGATATGTTTTAGAGTTTACTATTTATATGTTTTTCTATCATTTTGTAAGGAAACTTTTGATGAATATTGATAATTTTGCAGATTTTGCATACTTTCCAATCCCCTTTTCTCTCTTCTTTAGCTTCTTCCTTACTCTCTAAGCTTCTTTCTTTCTCTCTAAATCTCTTTCTTTTCTTGCTTAATTCGTTTTGTTTTTTTGTCCCGCATCATACTGCACTTGACACTTGCCAGGTTACTTCAAGGTTTTAGCATGACAACACCTATGGATTCGATAGTCGATTCGAAATTCTAATCATTCAACACCTCTAAACTGAATTTCATGGGCGGTCGATGTTTTCAGACAAATGATAGTTGCCACAAACATCTCAGATGCATCTGATTCTCTTTCATGCTTGTTTCACATATAAAATTCTCACCTAAACACTATGGATTAGAAATGGTATAAGTTTTATATTAACTACTAATAATAAAGTTGAATGCCAGACCAATCATGATATTCCTAGCATTTTCATCATCAATATCACCCCCTTTTGAAGTGCATAATTACAAACTATAGGTGATTCATAATTTTATGATAATGGAACAGTAAGGCAGCCCTAATGTCATGACAAGTAATCATTAGGGCAAGGGATACTACTATGCTATCCCTAAGCATAAGAGCTATAATACCATAACATGTTATGAACATGTTATTCTGAAATGAGCAATTCATCAAATAAAAATCCTTAACACACAAGATCAAACTTTCACATCAGTTAAACACAGAACTTAAGCCCTAGAGCTTAATTTTTTTTACTAAGTTCCTCATCTTGATAGTTCATGTGTTCGCTTACATACTAAAGATATAGAAAACAATCTCAAGATCAAACACAAACCAACATTTGAGATAATATTGGCATGTTCTAGAGACAGCTCAGTTCTTCAGTGTACTGTTCTCCAATTCCTTCTTCAGCTGCAGTGAGAAATCATCATTGACATCATCATCATCCCAATCATCCTCCCACTGCTGTGTCGCCTCTTTCCCTTCCTCCTTCACTTCCCACTCTGTCAGTTAAGTTACCATTAGAAAAGAGACAATAACTCATAACAAGGGCACATAACAGTCCTATTTCAAGATCACCTGTTTCTTAACAAACCAAGACATTACAAGTACTAGCATTATACAGACAACAAAAACAGGCTAGAGAATTTAATGATTTCAATTCATTGTGATGACCAAAAACTCATGGAAGTGATTTCAGATAAAAGTTGTTCAGACAACATGCAATTAGCATCCAAACTCGACAATATGTATCTACATTGATATTAATTCATCTTGCTTCCACCATTAACATAAGCTACGAGCAACATCAAGTAAAAACAAGCTTCCTAATTAAACTGTTTCCTCAAACAGCTAATTACTAGAATCATTAAGAGTTAGGATAAAAACAAATAATCATTCACAAAAAGCAAATTACTAAAAGTATCTGCACACACAACAAGGACAGGAAGATCATGAGCATAGCCTCATTCATTATATCCACCTATTATCACCTATTATAAATAACGGTAAAAAAGATATTACTTTAAACAAAATTTGAACTTTCTTTAATGTCAGTACAAATTTTCTTCGCCCACTAAAAATCGAAGCAGACAACTTGGGGCCATAAAGAAGAAATCCAACAATAGAGAATTTTTTGGTATAAGTACTTTGATTATCAAAAAAGAGAAAGAACAAGTCAATCTTCAAAGGGTAATTACCTCCATTGATTTCAAATTCTTCAAATTCATCGTCTTCCTCGAACAAGTCAATCTTCACTTCCTCAGTTTCTGGTTTCGGTTCAGATGCCATTCTTACCGATGATAAAAGGAAAGCAGATTTCTTGCAGTTTAAGAGAGAGAGATTTGAGAGAAACCCTAACTTGGGAACAGGGGGGATTTTACACGGAGTGAAAGTTGTCGGGGGTTCAGGGGTTTTGCTTATATTTTGCAAGGCAGCCGAACGACATCGTATCGATGGCGGCAGTTAATATTTTGTTAATTTTTTTCTTATTTGGTTCATTTGGGTCTTATAATCTACACTACATAATTATAGTCATTCTCTATTATATAATAACAAAATAAATTACAATTAAAGATACTCGAAAAGAAGTTATCAGTTACTTAATCATTAAACTATGTTTTTATTTTCGTATGTTCGCTTCTTATTGTTGTTGTTTGATTAAGGAAAAAAATTCTCGTAGTGCATAAATTAGGGAGAAATTTTAATTTCTAAATCATATATAGAGTCAAACAATTATTAAAATTAGATAAATAGATTTATTTTTGTTTTATGATGTATTAGGAGTTCTACTCCCACACCCTGTGTGTTTTTGGTCTTCCAACCCCTTATTATATTGCCAAAAAAAAAGCCATGGATGAACTATCTATTTGAATTCAAATTTCATGTTCGAGCAAGCCTGTTTTTTTTTTTTTTTTTAATTGAGAAGAAACAAAGGAAGAAACTCATGCTATGAGAGCCTGAACTATCTATTTGTTAATGAACAGATACTATACATATATATAAAAAAAGAAAAGAAGAAGCTCATGTTGACTATGTAAATTATTTGATAGAATATATAATAATAACGATAACAAATCAACTGTCTTCATGCTCTGCATAGAAATCAGGTTCCTCTGGTTTAAAAAACTTGGGCATTTCTAAGGTGGAATCATCCGGCCGAGGAAGCTTTTGATGGCCAGCTCCTCTCCTTGTATTGGCAGCAAATTTCGAAGCGAGCATGGTGGCTCCAAGATGGGAACCAGTGGTTGAATGATCCACCAAAGATCTTTCATCTCCTCCTTCATCACTGTAATAATATTCAACCTCACCTTCCACAACTTGCGAATAAAATAAGTGTTCTTGCCTGGCCAATTCCATCTGTAGTTTCCTCCTTGTGTGGCGCCTCCATGCAGATTGTACATAGCAAGCTCCCCACGTCCTCCATTGATGAGAGTAATACCTGAAAGCATGCTGCAATTTCTTGCTATGCAACCGTTTAAACTGCTTCGCAACAAACTTTAGGTCCACCGCTCTAAGCGCGAACGCCTCGACTTCAGAGAGAGCCTTGACAGTTCGAGTGGATACAGGTAGATTCAGACGAGAGGTTGGCATCAGAGCCCATGTCAACAATTCCTCCCCGCAAAAGTCACCGGCCCTGAGTGTGATTGAGTTGAAAAAACCTGACCTTCCCCCGTTTGTCGTGGAACTTTCTAGCTGTCCTCGAATGATGAAAAGCATCTCATTTACGGGATCGCCCTCCCGGACGATGAAGGTGTCTTTCGTGTTCAAGGATGAGACAAGACGTTCACATATTGCATCCAGCAGTTGATCATCCATTTGTGCGAAAAATGGGACCTGATCAAGAACACAGAATATGTTAGAGAATAATATAAATCATATTACCACCCTCATTCTATTTGATAAAAATCAAGCACAAGGTAGAGTGGGTCTGTGTGCAAGTTTCAAGCTCAAAGAGCTTTCACTTGAAGGAAAATATTAGAGAATAATATAAATCATATCCTAGGACTTCACGTATAAACTTAAACTTTTAAGTGAGTTAGTTCCTTAACGGACTATAATTCAAAAATTCCAAAACGCGCCCCTGGTGATCACACATTAATTGGAGGCATCAGATATCGAAAACTCACGCGTCGAACAAGGGCCAGGCAAAGATGGCGTTGGATCTGACGTCGGATGTCCATGGGCAAGGACTTCAAGATGCTCTCTTCGTCCACACCTCTCGTAGCTAGCCATTTGTATTGAACAAAACGGCGAACACGTTCTTGCAACTCTGTAGGTAATTGACGGTGCCTCATCCATTCCTCTGTATCTCTTCGCCTAATCCTCCATTCTTCCAATCTAGCAGACGCGGATTGCATATATGTCTTCAGGGGAATAACAGCGGATTAAAATTAGAGTGATCAAACTATTTCAATCACACTCTCACTCATGCCATAAGTTCTCCTCAATTTATTTTAATCAGAGATTAGAGGATAAACGAACGTTAGCGCATTAATAGAATAGGGTTTATGTAAATATAGATACCTGCATATTGCCTATGAGATGAGCAAACAGAACTAGACCCATAATACAGATGCCAATGCTGAATAGTGTTTCACCTTCATAGGTACTTGTCATCAAATTTTGTCCATACGAACTGCTCAGAACGAAATGATCGAAAGCTTTATTAGCAAGAACAGTATCTCAATAATATATACTTGGTAAAATATCCATTGCAGGTCAGCTAGTTTGGAATAGAGGGAGAGAGACCAAAGTTTAAGGAGAGCAGTGAAGCTGCTGTCTTGTTTTTCATTGAGCCAAATGAAATATCATTACCACAATTCTTAATCTCTAGAAACCGAGATTATTATCCTTGGCATGCTAATTAAATATGTAATATCAACCGCCATAGAGAATCTTTGCATTAAAATCTGTTCCCAGTTAACTTCATGGGACAAAACTATCTATCACCACAGAACTGTTAACAAGAAATTTAGTGAGAAAAAAAGCTTTGCAGCAAGGAAATGCTTATCTAAAAAGCTAAAACTAAGAGAATAATAATGCTCCTTGGCCTTGTGGTTTGGTATTGTTACTCAGCAATGGTGGCATCCAGAACCATAAACAAATTAAAAAAATAAGAACAGGAGACAGATAGCTGCATCAGATTGAACCAGAAATCAAAAAGGAGATGGAAACTAACCGTACCTTAAGTTTCTTAAGCCCCACCAGAGACAATAGAAATATTTATCTACGAAAGATGCTTCAGCAACATGATTTGTAAAGGCTTCGGCAAACATCCCAAACTGAAAATTCCCATCATTCTGGGCATCACAATTAGTGAGCAGATTAGTAGTTGTAAGCCAAGCTTGTCGTGCAGGGTTATCCTTGGCACTACAGTCAAGAAATAGAGGGGTACAAGCTGGCGTGCGGTTCCTCTCATTTTTACATTGTATGTTCCAGCATTGATGCTGCCTCTGAATTGATGCCAGATACCATATAGCTCCTAAAACCTGCACTGACCATGACGATAACAGCAATAAAATGAGTAATACCTTTTACGGGATTGCATTTACTCAACAAAATAGTGGGAAAACATTTTATAAATTAATTTCTGAAAAAAAGTGGAGTGGTAATTAACTAAGTGGTGCTTACATGGCTAGCAAGGACGTAGAGAAGGAGATTATAAGCTGCCCCGGACCAGGCAGTCTTGGCTATAACACCAGTAGTCTTAACAATCCGTCGATTCAGAGGTATCATAACGAAAAATCGAGGAATATATTGGATGAGAACTATGAGAGAAACAGTGTGGTTAGCATGAGCAGCTGTGGGATTTTTCAGCACCGATGTAATCATGAACCAAATCACAATCTGTCAAAATTAAGTAAGCAGATCAAGATAAGAAACAGCGAGCCCTATACCATGCTAGTCTGTAGAACAGTCAATGATGAATCCTAGCAAAATTCGCAATCCTGCAAAATTCAGCTGGCAAGTGGGCTATGAAAATGACAGAGTGTGTCCAGCAATTCAATTTCAAGGTAGATTAATATAAGGCTCATCTCATTCCATACCAAATACAAGTTTTAGCGGATACAGAGACAAGCAGGTTGCTGGCATGATTGCATCAAAATTTACAGTTGAGTATTTTGCAAATACTGCAATTTTCAAAAGTAAAGAACCACGAAAAAAACCCAGAGGTGGTTCTTTTAAAATATGATAACCATTTCATTTGCTTTCTAAATAATCACAATTTCTTGAATAAATGGAAAGATTTAAACCATAAAATTCATGAGAAAATGAAGAAAAAAAAAGGGTTACAAAGGTGATGAAGCTCGTATAGAACGAAAGAATAAATAAATAACCTGAATTAACTTAGTTAGCATGCCAAATATGTAAATCGTGTTATGAGACCAAGATAAGCTAATAAGATACAAATAAAAAAACAAAAAATCAATTATCAATAAATCTAACAGAGTAATAAAAGGAAAAAATACCATCAAACAAAGCAAGTCGATCAAATTTTATAACCCAGATCATACGAATAAGATAACCTAATATATAGATAACAAATTAGGAAAGAATATGAATATCAAATCTAAAACAACCCAAAACTAAAGGGAAAAAAACCCAAAAAATAAAGTCAAGTCATCAAATTTTCATTTAAGTAATAGGATAACGTTAGCAAATAGAAAGGAAAATAAAGAAAACATGAAGTTCTATTTCAAATATACGTAGAATGACAGGATTGAAAAGGAAAATTAAGTTTAAAAAACCCTAAAAAATCAATATTAACCCGAGTTAAGTTTTCAAATTCATGAGTCACGTTATAAAACCAATATCAACTAATTTATATTTCTCAGCCCTAAAACCAAGAATGTTATTATCGGATAAAAAAGGGTTTTATGTTTTTAAACGATTGAAAATCATGTTACCCTTTCAATAATCTAATCCGAAACATAACCAGGAACAAACTATTACATTATTCATTGTCAATGCAAAACCCTTGGTATGGATATGAATATAATGTAAGTATGGCTAACCTGAGGGAGAGGAAGGGCAGCAGCAAGATCAACAACAAAGTTCGATTTCAGGTAGCGTATGGCAATGGCTCTTGGGTCCATCACAAGCTCTCCTCTGCCGAAAACGCGCGAGCTTGGTGCGACAAAAGCTGTCCTAAACTTCATGAAAATGTGCAGGAAAAAGAACAGGTCCGTGAAGGTGCGAGCGAAGGTAACCCGGACGCCGAGGGCAATGTCAATTTTCATGCAGGCATCGCCACCGATAATGGGAAGGTAAAAATAAAGAGGGTCAAGAAACATTGCAATCATGCACGCGACGAGGAAAATGCGGTTCCATTTGCTAACAATTTCACTTCCAGGGTCATGAATTTGGTCCCACCAGGGAACTTTGCGTCGGATGGACAAGGATTTGGGGAAACGGCGGAAGTGTGAGCTTGTGTATGAGCGGAAGTTATTCATTTTCCATTGCAGAGAGCAGTGAGATATTCTTATGGGCGAAAACCCTAGCAAAGAGGCATTGCTGATCCGAGAATGAGAGAATTGCACAGAATTTGAGAACTTCTTACCTTTGTGGAGATCCAAGAGAAGCTGCAAAGGTTACGGTATTGCATGGCCGCTTGGGATATCTATGTACAATATATAATAATTCGACATTTATTCTCTCTTTTATTATTCTGCCTTTTTTTATTTCATGATTTTTGTCAAAATTGTATTCTGAGTTGTTAACTTAAACCCAGCTTTCCACGTATAAATTTCTATAAATAGGGTTCTTGCTATAGTATTTACTAGTTAATTGCCCGCATTATGTTACAGGCAGAGCAAATAATTTTTATAATTATTGAAATTAAAATATAATATTTATATATGTAAAGTTTGATATAATGAAACAGATCAACATACTCTATTATAAAAACAGTAACATCAAAGTCTTAACATCTAAAATTATCATCATTATCACTGTTAAAACAAAAAAAAAATTAAATTACCCTGAGAGAAAAAAAAACAACAAAAAACTAAGTAAGAACAAAAACTAAAAATTATTATTATTATTATTATTATTATTATTATTATTATTATTATTATTATTATTATTATTATTACGTTAATAATGAAAAAAACAAACTTAAATCAAAGACTAAAAAAAGCTTAAAAACTTTAACAAAAAAGCAAACAAAAAAATAAAATAAATGATAAAACAAAAATCATAGTTGAAAAAAATCATTTGACTTTAAAATAAAAAAATAATAAAAACACTAAAAGAAATAACAAAGAGGAAAAAAAAATGTCAATTTTTAAATAATCATAAAGACAAACTAAAATGTAAGAAAAAAAATTCTCAAACAAATATTATCCTCTAAAAAAAAACTCAACAACATTAACAAAAAAGTAAGCATGAAAAAAAAGGCTAAAATTATTATTGTTGTTGTTGTTGTTGTTACGTTAATAATGAGAAAACAAAATTAAATGAAAGACTAAAAAGATTATAAAACTTTAACAAAAGAGCAAACAAAAAAATAAAATAAATGATAAAAAAAAATTAAAATTATCAGCTGAAAAAAAATCATTTGACTTGAAAAATTTAAAAAATTGCCAACACTATGTTGCGGGCTAAGTAAATAATTTTTATAATTGTTAGCATTAAAGAAATTCATATGATATGAAGTTCAACAATAAAATATAATATTTATATATACAAAGTTTAATATAACAAAACAGATCAACACACCCTATTATAATAACAACAATATCAAACTCTTAACATCTAAAATTATCATTACTATTACTACCAAAACAATAAAAATTATCAAATTATCCCGGGAGAAAAAAAAAACAAAAAAACATTAACAAAAGAGTAAGCAAGAAAAAAAAACTAAATAATAATAATAATAATAATAATAATAATAATAATAATAATAATAATAATTATTATTATTATTATTATTATTATATAATAATTATTATTATTATTATTATTATTATTATTATTATTATTATTATTATTGTGTTAATAATGAAAAACAAAAAAAATGAAAGACTAAAAAAATCCTAAAAAGTAACAAAATATCAAACAAAAAAATCAAATAAATGATAAAATAAAATAAAAAATTATCAAGTTAAAAAAATTCATTTGACTTGAATATTAAAAAAAAAAAAAAAAAACTAAAAGAAAGAACAGAGAGAAAAAAAAACAAAAATATCGATTTTCAAATGATCATAGACACAAAATAAAATTTAAGAGCTAAATGTTTTTTAAAAAATACAACCTCAACAAATAAGAAAATAATAAAACTTAAAAACCAAAGTTAAGAGCACACTCATATATACATGGACAAAAATAAGGACTATTACAAAAATATAAAAGCAATAAAGAGATTAAAATCAAAAATTAAAAGTATAAGAGCCGAAATAAAAATCAAATATATTATCAATTTCAATCCAATAACAAAATTGAAAAAATCAAAACTTATGTACCGAATATGTTAAGGTATTTAAACCCAAACTAGAAATTAAAAGAAGTAGGACCGAAGTGTAACCTAAATATATAATGAATTTCAATCAAATGAGTCAATTGAAATAAATAAAAACTTATATAACAAAAAGCAGGGTCATAAACAAAATTAAAAGTGAAGGGACTAAAGTGACAATCTCACAAAACCTGGGGCCTCTCCAGCACTTTAGCGTGCAGGAGAGAGAAAACGGTAAAAAAAGGTTTAACCCGCCACCGGGACGGCTACAACCACCTTTTGGCAAAAACACGCCGCACCAGAAGGACGACTACATGGCGGCGCATCGTCGAAGACGTCGGAAGCTCATTTTTTCATCTACCGTAACAGTCATCACGCGCCGCCCTAACAGGATGTGAGGCGGAATACTGTCGGTCGCGTGTTACACAAGCGCCGACAGAATTCCGAGACAATAATAAACAAGCAAGTTCAATTACTAATATGCCCCTTGTGCCTAAGTCATATATTTTATCTTATCCGAGGCTATATATGTATTTATCCATTTTCAAAAAATGTGAAATTCCCGTGGCACCCCTCTCGCCCATAGCTAATTTTTGTCCTTTTCGAGGGATATAATTGTTATTTCACTGTGCAAAGAAATATAAAAAATTAAAAAAGTACGGCGGACCAGACTGGACTGAACCAGACCGAAATCGTGCAATTATCGCGTAGCCCCTCCACCTAGAACCCGTTTTTTATCTTTTTCTAGGGACAAAACCGTTATTTTACTATGCAAAAGAAAAAAAAACCACTAAATCGGCGACCCGAATGACCCAAACCGAAGCGGAACAAAAATTGAGCAATATTATTGTAATCCACAGTGATTTGTCTCACAATGCACGAGTAATCCACGTCACAATCTCTTTTAGTGTATTTGATAATAAGTATTTACAGTTTTTAACTTCAAAAGCATATTTAACAAATTAGTATTGATGGATCAAAGAAAAGAATCACGTTCTTTAAAATAATAAATTTGTAAGGAAACCTAATAATTAAACAATCAATGATTCATGAAATTGAAAGGGTGGTGTACTCAAATTTCATTCCTCTCGGTAATCATTAATATGATCTTAAATATGTGTCTTAATAATTCTGTAATTTTTAACTCATAGAATAATTATTTTTTTGTTTTACCTTCATAAAAATAATAAGATGGAAAAAGTCTGTACAATAAAAATTAATTTTATGAGATTTATTTTATCCTGGTTAAGGTTTTATACTTTGCACTGTATATTTTATTTTAGTAGTATTTTTAGAGAATAAACTTGTCAAATAGAGATTGGTATCTATAATTACCATATTTTTTAGAATTAATACGTGAACTCGTTACATCATAAAAAACAATATACTATTACTAATGATAAATGATTTATATAGTACACGAGCATTGGTATCTTTAAAAATTTAGAATCATTGAGTAACTTATTCATAAAATCTGCAATATCTACTAATTTCATGTTTAGTTGGTAAAATAAAATTGCATGACTAGTATTTTTGAAATGGAAAGTCATAAGTATTTATTCATAATTTTATTCCTTTTTGTACAAGCTTTATTTTTCAATAAAAAAATTCATTTCAAAGTTTTTTATGTTAAGATTTTAATGAAATGAATAAATATATCTGTCTCTTTCAATATTTTTGTCTTAGAACGAGTAATTAGACCATTTGGAATATATAATAGGTCTTTATTGATGTTTTTGGACTGACCCATATCATATAAGATATAAGACCTGACTAGTGGCACAAGGTTTCTTACAAAGACATGGCATCGATTATGATGAAAAATATTTTCCTGTAGTACATGCAATTACATTTTGTTATCTTATTAGCCTAACAACTTGTGAAAAACTAGATATGTGCATGATGGATGTAGTTATAACTTATTTATATGGATTAATTGATAATGATATTTATATGAAAATCCCTGAAGGTTTTAAAATGTCTACAACATATAATTCAAATCCCCAGAAGGTTTACTCAATCAAGTTACAAAGATTTCTATATAGGTTCAAAAGCAATTAGGATGTATGTGGTATAATTGCCATAGGAAATAATTACCCTATATGCCCATTTGTTTTTATAAAGAAGTCAAAATCTAATTTTGCTATCATTGTTTGTGGATGTTGATGATTTAAATATTATTGGAACTCATGAAAATATATCAAGGATAATAAATTATTTAAAGAAAGAATTTGAGATGAGAGATTTGGGAAAAACAAATTTTTATCTTGGCTTGCAAATCAAATATTTAGCAAATTAAATTTTCATTCATCGAGTACCCTAATGGTTATTCAAAATGGATGTGAAAAAAGACTCTTTTAGACCTCATGAGGATAGCGGCGAATTACTTGTTCCTGAAGTACCATACTTCAGTGCAATTGGTGCGCTGATGTATCTTGCTAATAATACACGACTTGATATAGCATTCTCTGTGAATTTACTAGTAAGATATAGTTCTTGTCTTATCCGATGACATTTGAACGAAATTAAACATATTTTTTGTTACCTACGAGGAACTATGATATACATTTATTTTATTCAAATAATGCTAATCATAAATTAATTAAATATAATGATGCAAGATATTTATTTGATCCACATAAAGGTTGATCTCAAACAAGTTATCTATTTACGTGTAGCAATACTAATATATCATGAAGATCTACAAAGTAAATATTAGTTGTTATTTTCATCCAATCATGTTGAATTCTTGCAATCCATGAATCAAGTAAAGAATGTGTGTGACTAAGATCCTTGACTCAACATATTCATGAAACGTGTGGTTTATCCTCCAGTAGAGGAACTCCAACTATTATGTATGAAGATAATGTTGCATGTATAACTCAATTAAAAAAAGGGTACATCAAAGGAGACATAACAAAACACATCTTCTCGAAATTCTTTTCCATACATGAACTTTATAAAGTGTGGTGACACTGATGTTCAATAAATTCGCTCAAAAGATAATCTACCATATTTGTTCGCTAAAACATTACCAATTACAACATTTGAAAGATTGTGATGTAATATTGGAATGCAATATCTTAAGGACTTACAAGAGATATATAAGAGAAAGTTAATATGCACTGCACTTTTTTCTTAACCAAGGTTTTCTCCCATTAGATTTCTTGATAAGGTTTTAAATTAGGTAGTTTCCAATGTATAAAACCATACATTGCATGTCTGGATGTCTAGGTTCCTTCATAAATCTCTTTAATATTATATTCATTTATTATACTCTAATTCATTTGAGTATTTCTAAATTCATTTGACATTACATCTTATGTTGTTTGAACTTATAAATATTTATGATTATGTGTCTATAAATAAATATATTATTGGAAAAACAAAGAACATATAGATATAATTTCAAAGATATATAAAATAAAAGTATTATCTTTCAATTCTTATAATTTCTATTATTCTTGTTTATAGTTTATACGAGCTGACTTGCCTGCGCAATGCGTTAGACTTTTTTCTCTGGAAAAAACTGATTGATTTTGTGCGTGTTGTAATAGGTCATTTTAATATTTAATTAGTAAAATTATAATTGATAGAATCTTTTAGAAACGGTTCTTTTATGCAACTAACAATTTGATTGGTGGTTTTGTTTGAACTACTTTGATAATTTGAAATGGATTTTATTGATGATGATTTAACTAATTATATTTATATTTAATCAATGACAACACGCATAACAATCAATCAGTTTGTTATATCGAAAAACTCAGTGCTGATGTAGCAAACTGATTGATTGTTATGCGTGTTGTCATTGATTAAATATAAATATAATTAGTTAAATCATCAATAAAATCCGTTTCAAACAGGTTATTTGTTTTATGTATTGAAGTTACTGAATGTTGCTATCTATTATTTGAATCTTTGGATAATTATTTAATCGGTAGATTGTCTATGTGCATCGAAACTTTGTAAATAAGTTGCAACAATTTTCCTACTCATTTTGTTTAAATTTGATTTCATATATCTTTTGGTTATATGATATTAAATATGACATACCATACATAAAAAATAGCGCTGGTCAATTTTGGGGAAAAAATTCGACTAATGAATTATTTTCATTTTTATTATATTTTAATCATATTTTTTTTTAAATTATCATAATTATTATAGCTACTATTATAATAATTGTTGTAAGTAATTAATATTCAGATTATTACTAACAATATTGTTATAATCATTATAATTATTACTGACAATAATCATCACGATAATTAACATCGCTATTTCTATGAATAATATTTCACTATAATTAGTATTATTATCATTAATATATAATTATTTTGTCATTATTGATATTTTTTTATATTATTTTATGATTTATTGTTATTATTACCATCAAAGTCATCAATATCTACATGATAAGCACTCACAACTATTAGAATATATTATAATCTTTATTATTATGATAATTTATAATGTCACCATTATCATCAAGATTACAACACCTTAAATTATTATTATTAGTACCGAGTAAAAATAATAAAAAATATTAACTTATCCTGAAGAATAATAAAACTTAAACATTTAAACAAAAGGTAAGCTAGAAAAAAGCACATCTCTAATTATTATTATCATTGCATATATATATAAAAAAAATACCCTCAAGAATGAAAAAATTACAACAAAAGAGTAATATTATTAGTCTCTAACAAAATCATTTGAAAAAAAATAATTTCAAATGATTATTATTATTATTGTTATTAATGCATAAATAATGAAAATAAAACATTTACCTTGAAGAATCAAAAGAAAAAAAATATAACAAAAGAGTATGCAAAAATCATAAATTAATGACAAACAAAAATAAATATTATTAGCTTTTAAAAATATTTTGAAGAAAACATATAAATTAATGATTACCATTATTGCACAACATTTTAACAAAAGGGGAAGAAAAGAAATCAAATAAATGATTGGTTTTAAGAAAGTACGATTTTTCGATTCATGAAGAATGAAATGACTCATTTAACTACGAAATTAGGATTTGAGGACCATAGGAAATAAATAAGCAATTCCAGCAAAGAAAATCATGAAAAATGAAATAGGTTGAAAAATAATTTTACTATTACTGACAGTCAAATAATAGACGAAAAACTGTAACAGGTAAAGAGTAGGCAAAAGCGAAATAGAAATAAATGACAGAAAAATAAATATTATTAGCTTAAAACATTTATTTTTGTAAAAGAAAGAAATGGGAGGGCTAAATTGATTCACGACACGGAAATTATAAATTTCAAGACGATGAAAAAATACGACCAACGAAAAGAGAAGATAAAAAAAAGAACCGGCAACGGCGGCATGAGGGCGGTTACGAAATTACGTAAAATAATAGATTAGCGCAGGAATCTGGCGGATTCATCATCACGGCACCAACAATTGCCATCGAATTGCGCGCTATGGTGGGTTCAATGGCATGAAAGAGGTCGGATCCACCGAAGGTTCCCTGAATCGACGTTAAAAATCTCAAATTGAAAACGCCACGAACACATGAGTGGAGTTTTAAAAAACCTAAAAATCTAAAATGAAGTGGAATGGTGGGAACTTAAAATGAAAAGGAGCATTCTCAATTCTGAAATAGCCGGTGTTCCCCGAGTACGCGAACTGTTCGCGCTGCAGGAATGAACGCTAAACCAAAATGGGTGCCAGGCGGCGACCTGTTCTTGCAAAAACTAATGATACCGGCCAGAAATTCACTGCGATCTGGAATTCGAAACCGAAACCCGAACGGGTCAGACGAAATGGTATCCATACACAGTCCCAGAATGAATAGAAGATAGGATGAACAATGAGTAAACCGTAATCCATCGTGCCCGCCGCAGGAGAAACCGGTGCAAAAAAATACCGTCCCCAAATCACCACCGCCTCCGCGATGCGCATCCGTTATGCCATGTGGTGCGCCTGGCGCGGCTTTAAGCCCCTGAGACTGAAGAGGCGTGCGCAATTTCCTGGATCGGCGGAAACGTCACGCTGCCACCGTAAAAAGCGCGTCGTGAGGAAGGCGGGAGATGATCGGCACATCAAGCTCGGACGCCAAAACAAGTAGCAGTATAATTACCAGTTGTTTTTTTTTTATTTTCGTATTAAAGTATTTTACCAATTTTCCAGAAATGTGCATTGTCCGGAGTATCCCTCGCCGGCAGTTCAAGGTTTTGTCTTATTCGTGGGCTTATTTGTTTATTTTATTGTACATGCACAGGTAAAAAAATGATATTACCCCTGGTCCGGTTATTGTTCATAGGCTGAGGGGAGGGTTAAGAGTGTATTTTAACTGTTTGAAAATACACAGTAAATACAAAAATACCCCAAAACAATCTGGTAATGCCAACTAACCCCGTGGAAAATTTGAAACCCCTAGTACAAAGGCATGAGCTGAGCCGCACTGAGAGACAAAATTGATAATACATCGTTGAAATTCACAGTGTTTTGAGAGTGGATGTACAGTAATTGACCGAGCTCTTTTTGCTTTCTTCTTAATTAGTGTAAGATTAATTTTATCATTACTCTATTTCGTTTTATAGCGTCAGATAAGAATCATCGCCGTTAATCATGTCTGTCTTTTTTTCTGAACCGTTCATTTTGAAAACAAAAAAGAAAAGAGTTATATTATTCATTCGTCCATTATTTGATTCTTTTCTCTAATCTCCGATCTCTCTCTCTCTACTTTTTTTTAATTGCATCTGCTGATTCAACCCATCACAAAGCCATCATCCTATCATAATTTTTTGGTTGGTACTTCCAACTTTTGATCTACTTTACTTCAACGAGTTTTATTTTTGGACACACTGTACCAAGATGATATTGAAAAAGAAAATCAAATCTTAAATCTATATTTGCTTTCGATTCTGTGTTCAACCCTGGGTTCTTAATAATTTGGGAATCGTTTTTTTCAGGATAATAAGAACAATCATCTCAGCAAGGATAGGAACCCTTTCTCACATGATCTTTTGCCATATATAAAATGTCGGCGTTACTTAATGTATTCACCTTTTCTTTCACCTTCCTGTTTTTCTTATTAGTATTTAATTTTCAGTATGTTGAGAAGTTTTCTGTTCGTCGTTGTTACGGTCTTGGTGAGATTTTGTTTCGGAGTATACTAAGTAGCTTGTTTTGCAGTTCTTTACTTGATGGTATAAATGCCATTTATGAGATTTGTTCTTGATAGACACATAATGCGTTATGGGAGTCTATTGGTATAAATTGCTGCATATATATGCTCTGTTTTGATTGCATTATCCCTCGGGTACATGTAGCTTCTATTTTTTTCTGGAAGTTAGTTGTCAATCGTTAACCTTATATTTTTCCTTTGCGCAATTTTTTTCACACATTTTGGATTGCAGTCTTCTCTAAACGGATCAACTTCAAATCTTCCAGATACCACGGGTCGATCTTTTCCTGCATCCTTCTCTAGCCAGTCTGGTGCAGCATCTCCTGTTTTTCATCACAGTGGTAGGTAGATTTTTCCAGAGATTCAATTGTGTCTTCTCCCTTTTTCCTTCAGATTTCTATGTGATTGTAAGTATTTATTTTTACTGCAGGAACTTTTCAAGGGCTGCATAATATTCATGGGAGCTTTAATGTACCCAGCATGCCAGGAACACTTGCATCAAGAAACTCCACAGTCAACAACAGTCATTCGGTTGGGGTTCAACAACCTACTGGAAGCCTCTCCGGTGGAAGGTTTGCATCCAATAATCTTCCTGTTGGTCTCACCCAGGTATTTGTGAATTGTTATTAATCTAGCATGTGTATCCTGTTTTCTTGACAGAAGTTAACTTCTGCCCACTTTCCTGTTTTTTTTTTAATGTTTGCGCTGTGCAGTTGTCACAAGGTAGTTCTCATGGACATTCAGGGGTTACAAATAGAGGAGGTATAAGTGTTGTTGGAAATCCAGGATATGGTAGTAACACAAATGGAATTGCTGGTTCTATACCTGGTATTCTCCCAGCCTCTGCTGGAATAGGTAACCGGAATGCTGTTTCAGGATTGGGGGTATCCCAATTTTTGGGCAATGCAGGTCCAAGGATTACGAGTCCTGGAGGGACCATGGTTGCTGGTGGGAACATTGGGAGAAGCTTAAGCATAGGTGGAGGGCTATCTGTCCCTGGTCTTGCATCTCGTCTGAACTTAACTGCAAATAGTGGATCTGGCAGTTTAAGTGTGCAAGGACAAAATAGATTAATGGGTGGTGGGCTTCCACAAGGTTTGTGTGTAAGGACGAAACTTATCAATGCTTCTCTTGAGCATACAATTTACCAGTGCCTTGGCTGATTGTGATAAAATATCTTTGCCATCTGGCATTGCTTGCTTTGAAACTGCGTTGATGCCCATTCTGAGTTCTATATTTTTTCTAAAGTGGAGCTTGGCTTTTAACTTGTTTTATTCTTGTCTGTAATTTCTTGCAAGCACTTACAGAACTGCAAAGTTAAATATGCTTTGGGTTACAGGCTTGTGGCCCTCTTTTTCTCTTTTTATGATGACATGGATGGTGCAAAAAGATCCATATAGCTGACCCCTACTAGTTTGGTCTCTTGAAAAAAAAATTTAAGTTCATTCTTGATCTCTTAAAAAAAATTTGTTTCATCTTCAAGATTTTATGTACTCACACTTGTGAGTCTTTCCAAAATTAACAGAACATGGCTGAATATAGTGGCTTGGTTTGATATCTGAAAAAAAAATATTTTTACTGTTCACTGCTTATATTTTGCCAGTGTGAATGACATATTGCGGATTCAGGAAATCCACAGGTAATTCCAATGTTAGGAAACTCATACCCTACTGCTGTTGGTCCTCTTTCCCATAGCCATGTACCAGGTGTGAACAATCTCAGCTCTATTGGAATGTTGAATGATGTGAACTCCAATGACATTTCTCCTTTCGACATTAACAATGATTTTCCTCAGAT
Source organism: Salix viminalis (assembly GCA_029228465.1). Taxonomy (NCBI): domain Eukaryota; kingdom Viridiplantae; phylum Streptophyta; class Magnoliopsida; order Malpighiales; family Salicaceae; genus Salix; species Salix viminalis. The sequence goes on from CM055442.1 coordinate 6,106,989, forward strand.
GACAAGTCATCCTAGTTCTGCTGGAGGGCCTCAAGGTCAATTGGGTAATTAAAACACACTAGCAATTTTGTTTATGGTTATTTCTGTTTCTCTGCTTTCACCTGTAATAGGTGATAAAATACAAAGGAAATATTTGCAGGCTCACTACGAAAACCTGGTATAGGAGTTAGTCCCATTGGTCAACAAAGCCAAGAGTTCAGCATTCAGAATGAAGATTTTCCAGCTTTACCAGGATTTAAAGGTTCCAAACTCATTCAAGTAAACTCCTTACATGCTGTATAATGCAAACACATTTGTCTTCTGGTTGGCGGGAATAGAAGTTCATCAGTACAGTAATAATCTCCCTAGAGGACATTGGTTTTTAGTGCTCCATGTTAACTTAAATTTTCACATGTATGCTCATTGATGTGATGCTGGCTTTGAATCAGGAGATGATGTCCTGTGTAAATAACAATAAAAGTTTTGCTAGCGCGTGCTTAACTGTTATTTTTGTGATTGGATCTATAATGTTTTTAATGTCTTGTGTCCTGGATATACTTTTTAGATGTTTTTTTTTGTGATATTGTTCCAATGCCAGAAAAAAAAACTCCATGTGTATAATAGATGACCTCAATTTTTTCCTCCAATCGGTAAATCATTTTTCACACAATGTTTTGACCATGATACTGGATTTGATTCAGGTGGTAATGCTGATTATACGATGGATTTGCATCAGAAAGAACAACTGCATGATAATACTATCTCAATGATGCAATCTCAGCGCTTCTCTGTGAGTCTCTTATATGAAGTTGAAATTTAGCAATAGCAAATGCTATCAATTGTGACACCTCATTGCTTCATTCTGCTGATTGGAAGATCTGCTGGGTTCAACTTAGGAGACACTTACTCATCATATCGTCCTCTGCAGCAACAGCAACAGCAACACTCCCCTGCTGTCAGTAGTAGTGTCTCTTTTGCATCTGTAAACAATCAAGATCTACATGGTTCAGAAATATTTTCATCTTCGCATTTGGCCTATCACCCACAGGTGTGAAAGTTTAGTGCTGTTAATAGTTTTCTGCAATGCCCTTTAGAGGGCTCCACCTCCACAGGTGAATGTGGCTCATATATCTCATAAAGTAGTCAATTGCAAGTCCTTGCTTGGTTACAATAATTGAAAAAAGGGTTACCTCACCTATAAGGTTTATTATTTATGTTTCCCTGTACCTTTTGAACCCATCAATTTTACCCATAATAATCCTTACATTTTTAATTCTCCCCTTCCTTACACTCTTTGTACAAGTCAGTTATCCATTAAATACCCACATTGCAACTCAAGAATTTAATGATTTTAAAATTTTAAAATTTTGAAGTAAACAAAATTAATGGTTAATATGATTGATCTTTGCCATGTGGATGTGTAATGTATCCTATTAATGGATTTTGATGGAGAATGGAGGGAAGCGCAAAATTGAAAACACTAGGTAATTTTGAGGATTAAATTAATAGATGTCATTGGTGAAGGGTGAAATTGACCATGGTACTTTTGTAGCTAACCTAAAAGAAAATTTTCATCCAGCAATATCAACACCCAGGCGAGTCCCAGCTTCGACTACAACAAATGTCAGCTGTCAATCAACCATTTAGAGATCAGAGCATAAAATCCATGCAGGCAGCACAATCTATGCCTGATCCATTTGGGTTACTTGGCTTGTTAAGTGTTATAAGGATGAATGATCCTGATCTTACCTCCCTGGCCCTTGGGATTGATTTGACCACACTTGGATTGAATTTGAATTCAACAGAAAATCTTCACAAGACTTTTGGCTCCCCATGGTCTGAAGAGCCCGCGAAGGGTGATCCAGAGTTCAATGTTCCAAAATGCTATTATGCTAAGCCACCACCTCCACTGGATGTGAGTTTGTTTCTTTTGTTGTTTTTTATCCTTTTGCAATTTAATCTTAATCACGTAGTCCCATATTTGACTGTTCTTCTTTTGAGTCTTGCAGCATCATTACTTTTCAAAATTCTCGACAGAAACGTTGCTTTATGCATTTTACAGGTGCAGTTTAGTGGATTTTTTCTGCTTTCTTTTCATGTCATTCAATAACACTTGCCTTTCTTCATCCTGTTGTATTTCAGCATGCCAAAAGATGAAGCTCAACTACATGCTGCAAACATACTGTAAGTTCTGTTACTGATGAATTGAATGCTGTAGTTGATTCATATCCATGTAAACTCTCTGCCTGACTGATTTCATTGACTGCTTTGGTCATACCCATCCCGTGCTCAGGGAAAAAGGCCATTCAGGATTTTGAATACCTGCAGTTTTACTGGTTAAATAATATTTAATTATCGGTGGCATCATTACTGTTGGCAGTTACGAAAGAGGCTGGTTGTACTACAAGGAGCAACGAAGATGGTTCGAAAGAGTTCCCAACACAGAGCCACTTGTTAAAACGAGCACATATGAGAGAGGGTCTTACCATTGTTTTGAACCAAATACATTTGAGATAAAGCTCAAGGTTTTGACTCGTTCATAACTAGTTTATATGTTTAGAATCTTTTCTAGCTCCATGATTATTGGCGTAATTGATTTCTGATCCCTGGTGATAAATTGATGTTGATGCAGGAAAATTTTGTTCTCCATTATGAGATGGTGGAAAAGAGACCGGGCCTACCTCAACATTAACTAGAGTTCTGATTTGATATGTGAAGTTCTGGTCATGTTGCTGACTAGACAATAGGTGAATTTGCAGATTAGTGTTTGCTTGAATTTGGTAGTTTTTAGCAATTGTATAAAGCGCATCCCTCCTCATAAACAAGGAATCAAGTTACATGTGTTATATTGTAGATCATTTAATGTTATATCTGCATCAAATTTATGTCAGTTTTATTTTATAGGACGTTTTGAAAGTTGTGGCCAATATACATGGCAAACTTTCATGTTGTCATGACTAATTATTCAAAATTAAAAGTTGCATGTTATCTACTCTTGTAGTAGTGTAGAGCATCTTTTAAGTATGAGTTTTTTATTTTGAAAGTATATTAACTTAAAAGAAAAAAAATAGTATAGAGAGGTGGAAACACCATTATGAGAGGGGAGTTGGACAAATTCCATCCAACCTATAAACAAGGTAAATAGGGTATAGCTAAAAGAATAATTTTTTCAAAACCTTAAACAAAAATGAATCAACAAGAAAAAAGAATATTAGAAAATCTCCCGAATATGAAGAAGTTTATTAATATTTGAAGAGGTCATATTACAAGGAAGTACAAGGAAGATTAACTTAATAAATTACATAAAGAAGAATATCACTCTAAACAATTGAATTATAGTGAGCCTTACCATGTAGCTCAACATTCCTCTTGACGTGAGCCCTTAATACACGGTCAAACAATCTATATGCAAATGATTCATCTCTCAAAAAGCCAAGTAAATCGGATTTGATAGGAGTGTGACACAAAAATAACTTGTATTTAGCCACCAACACTATTGGATTTGAATCTCTACCCAACAAATAACAAATCAGTTGAACCTCGATAAGTCATTTTCAATTCTTTAGAGAATTCCTACCCTTGCAAGCATATAAAGTTATGTCTATAATTGAAATATCATTAAGCAAAAATATAATATAAAACTTAGGTTACATGTGTTTTTAACCTAAGTAAAACCCTAGAATACCCAAAGATATGAACTTGTATAAACCTACTTATAATCATACCTAAATCACTAAGTATCTAAGCTTAATTGATGTTTGTTAACCCTAAAACACAAGATACAAATTTAGATTAAAAACTTTCAAGTTGTTGCCACATATAAATAAGATAAAAGAAGTCTGATTTGGTCTTCAATGTTGCTAACTTCTAGATTTTTTTCCTATACTAGAAGAATCATTAAGTAATCTCCCCTAATTTAGAAAACAAATCCGACCGATCATTTGTTTTCTTTGTCGACTAGAAAACTTTCTTTTGAATGCTAAAATCCTCAATTCTTTAGGAGGTAATCCATAAGAATTTTCTTGCTTCCTTAGAAGAATAATATGCTGACTTGGACTACATATAATATTAGAAAAAATAAGTCCAAATTAAAGCAGAGTTGGGGCCTCACATATCAGGCCTCTTCAGAACTTGAATGAGACCCTTATTGGACTTAGATTAGATAAATTAGATGCTGCCTTTTAAGCTCCATAGGTGTTCTTTGTCCCTCTAGATCAATATTACTCCATGTGTGATAAACTAGCCCATTCAGTATCTTTTTTAGTCTTTTTTCCCTAACTCTAGTAATAGGCCTACTTGGCACCTCTAATAGGTTGTTGGCATGATTACACATGGTGTTGAGCTTATCCTTCTCATCTTCTCCCTCTTCAAAAGGATTCAATCTCGAATCATCACCTACATCAAATAGAGTAAGATCAAATTCATTAAAGGTAGCACTAACACCACTCACCTAACATCAAATTTATAAGCATTTTCATTGATCCTCTTAAGAATCTTAAATGGCCCATCTCCTCTTGGTTGTAGCTTTGTATGGTCCGAAAATCTCTCCTTGTGCATATGCATCCAAATCCAATTATCGGGCTGAAATAAAACTTGTTTGTGCCCCTTATTGGTTAATTTGCATAAATATGGTTCCTCTATTCAATTTGTTGCCACACACTCTCATGAAGTATTTTCACCACCTATGCTTTACGATTACCTTCCAAACTAACCATTTTATCAATCGACAAAAGAATCAAATTCATGAGAGTTAAAAGGTTAAATCCATATACAATTTCAAATGATAAGAAATTAGTAGTTGAATGCACCAATTATATGCAAACTCTATGAATGACAAACACTCTTCCTAATTCTTTAAGTTCTTTTGAATGACAACACACAAAATATGATTCATTAACCATGTTTAATTTTAAACATGGTTTTTCATTCATAACCTTCTCTCATCCTAATTTGATGGTACCTATTTTTAAATCAATTTTAAGGAATGTAATGCTTTATATAACTCATCCAACATGTCATCAAGTCTAGAGATATGATGTCTATACTTTACTGTTATGTTGTTGAGGGCGTGAAAATCAATGCATATCCTTCAAGTTTCGTCCCTCTAAGGCACGAGTAACACAGACATGACACAAGGTCTCATACTCTCATGAATATACCCTTTCATCATCAACTAATCTACTTGCCTTTAAAGCTTCATTGTATCATTGGGATTGTTTTTAAAGGTTGGACAATTAAGAATCGACGCTAGGTACAAGGTAAATATGATGAAATTCCCCTTAATGACAGTAATCCACTAGGTATGTCTTCACAAATACATCATCAAACTCCTGAAATAAAGAAACAGTCTCTTGCGATTCTTACGAAACTGAAACAAACACCAAACACAACCAACTCCGCAACACAATCCAAATAGGTGTATATGACTCGGGAAAAAATAAAAAACACTTATGCGAAACTCTTGAACACGCAGTCAATCAACCCACATGTAAGATTCCAATTCTCGGAAAGCCAAGGAAATTAGGTTTGATAAGAATGTTATACAAAGAGAACTTGTATCTAGGCACCAACACAATTGGATTTTAACCCTCCCCTAACGAATAACAATTCACATACAAGAAATATGGATTGACATCAAGAAGTGAGTTAAACCTTGATAAGTCATTTTCAATCTTATAGAGAACCAAAGAAGAGAGAATTCCTACCCTCACAAGCACACAAAGATCAAAGAATCCATTAGAGGTTCCAATTGGTCCATTTACGAGGCTTAGGGCTAAAAAGTTAAAATAAGCCTTCAATGGGTTTCTTTAAAATAGATGGACTAAGGTGGACTTCAAGAGGAATTGTAATAATACATAGCAAGCCTTCAATTGGTCCATTTTTTGCTATTTTTTGCTGTGAATTTATATTTCCTTTACTTGTCTCCATGTGTAGGCATTGTGATCAAGTTAGTATAGTCTTGTTGCCTTGGAGAAAATCTTGCATTATGATAAGCTCATTTAAATATCAATAAACTTGGGTTAGATTGATATTAAGGTCGCAAATTCCATTAAATTTCTCTAGGGTTCGCATCAGTTGATATTAGAGCTGATCTAATCACAAGTTTTATCCTTCAATTTGAGTCCTTATTATTTCTTGTTTGATTCTTGATAGATTCAGCCACCTATATATAAAATAATTTAGGGCTCTTCTTATTGCTTTGTTGAACACTTAATCATAAATTAGTGTTCTTATGATGCTTTCTTGATCAAAATCGGCACACACCTAAGTTCTTGATTTGCTTTGTCCTTGCCAAAATATATGATCCGGAGCTTTTATGAGCCCTTTTTCAGGTTGGAGAATGAGTTATAGGAGAGAGGGTAGTGCACCAATGAAGCCATTGGTGACTTTTAAAAATGTTGAACCTACCTCGTTAAAGTAGGTTTCAACCAATGATAAAAAACTTAAGGGAGAAGCCCAACCAGAGTGTAATCATGATATAAAATGTTTCAAGTTTTAGGTATTGGGACACTATGCATCAGAGTGTGCAAATCGTCAAGTTATGGTTAAGCTAATATCATGGTGTCTTTGCGTGTGGGTTGCTTGATAGCGTGTTTAAGAGGAACACATCATTTGGTATATCATTATGAGATTTTTGTTTCTTGTCGATTCTGCAAAAAAATCTTTAGTGTCCAATTTCTTCTTCTCCTTGATATAAAAAAAATGTTATTATGTTCTGTTACTGTCCAAAAATAACTGTAGCATAAAAAAAACCTCGTTCAAAGATGTTTATTGGTTTCTGCCGCATAATACTCAACAAGGGAAAATTGGGTCAAATCAATTCAGAATTAGCTCAAATTTGAAAGTTTGATTATTGGGGGGTCCTAATCACACCAAATATTAATATTAGGGTTAATTGGATATTGTTTGTATAGGTTTCAAATTTTGGGTCTAATTAGGTCTGATTCATAACATTTATGTGCCAACATATCAAACTTTATCGTAAATTGATCAAACTGAATATTCTATTTATTTGGATTGAAATCGCACTTCATAACAAATCATGACTTACTTTGGACATCATTTACCTTAGGTTCCATATTTGGACTTAACTTGTCGTGAAAAGGTCTGTTATTTTTTAGTTTTTTTGTCATCTTTGAAATTTGTTTTGTTTATGTTGTTTTTGTTTCTTGTAGCATATTTATAAGATATCTAACATATTTGGGTGTCAGTTTATTGTTTTGCATACTTCATTTATGTTTATTTTTTCAAGTCTTCAATTTTGTCCATATTTCAGATTGATTCGTTTCCTACTCACGAGCTTATTATCACAGTTTTGTTTTGCTAATTTTCTGTGTTTTATTGCTTCTTAAGTCATACACACCTATTTGGATTATGCTGCAAAGTTAGTTGTATTTGGTGTTGGTTTCAATTTCTCAAGAACCAAAAAAGGTGAGACGAGTTGTGAGCATGTTAGGACATTAATAGTGGTTGAGTGAAACACGAGTTATGTGAGGATTTTTTTTTTGCTAAGCAATCTTTGCAGGTACTATCATTTCAAATAAGGACAACATATCATCCCATCCCGAGGATGAGCTTAGGTTCCAAGTGCAAGCCATGACAAAGATGAGGAATTTATGATGGGAAACGTTTGTGATGAACTTATTCTGTGTATTGGGGGTGATATAGCATCATATGTCAAATTTAAGCTTATTCTTGAAATTTTATTCGAGGTTCAATTTTACCTCAGTGAACCCTAAGCAAAACACCTTAGAGTCAATTGAAACTTAAAATTTTGTGTATTGGCGTTGCAATCGCACCATATATTCAATTTGGGCTTATTATGATATCATATATTAGAGATTTCAAAGGATGTCTGAAAACAACGAATCAGTGATACAAAACGCTGACATACATTTCTAATTACGAGCCATAGGCCAGCAACTCGAGTTGTTGTCTAGGATGTACAAGGATCTGAAAGATGAGGTGAATTCGATAAAACAACAGAATAGTAGGGTTGATTGCTGTGGAAATATGGTCTATATGGCCATACAAAATGATATTACGAAAACACAAGGAAAACATTAAAAACAAAGTTAAGAGATGACTTTGGTGTTTATGAAAACCTATATATATATATATATATATATAGTAAGAAAAAAACTAAAAAAAAGTTACTAAAACTTGAAGTGCACAACTATACTTTTAAACATTTTTTATTGGACTTATTCTCAGCTTCAAAACAAGCAAGGCCTTTTTAAAAAAAAGTTGAAACTCAAGTTCTTAATTTCAACCTACAAGTAATTTCAAAAACCATTCAGAACATAAACTAGATCATAACAATTGAGAATAGTATGCTTAAAAAGGATACTAAAATGTAACATTTTTAATTCACAAGTCATTTAAAGTCAAATTGTGCAAATTCAAGGATGTCTGATAAGAGTACGATAACGCGAATAAAGCGTGGTGCAAGGTAGGATGATGAAAATCAAGTGACATGATAATAAAAGTGATGGATTGCATGAAATAGAGTTGATCGAAAGATAACCATGTCAAAACGCATGAAATACATGTTTATGCTAATTTTGATTTGTATAATGATAATGCAAATGTGTAAGATGGTGATCTTAACAATTTCCATGAGTTGAAGGCAAACATTAGAGGCGAAGTTGAGGGACGAATTTGGTCTTTATGGAAACCGACATTATATACATATATATATATATATAGCAAAAAATAAACTCAAGAACGATACTTCAAATATTTTTTATTGGACTTATTCTTAGCTTTGAAACAACCAAGGCCCTTTTAAAAAAAAATGAAACTAAAGTTGTTCATTTCAGCCTACAATTAATTTCAAAAACCATTCAGAGCTTAAACTACATCATAACAATTGTGAATAGTATTGGTAAGATAGGATGCTCAGATCTAACATTTCTAATTCACAAGCCATTTAAAGTCAAATTATGCATATTCAAATGTCTAATAAGAGTACGATAACACCAATTGAGGGTGATGCAAGGTAAGATGATGAGAAGAGAGAGACATGATAACAATGGTGATGGATTGCATGAAATAATGTTAATCAAAAGATAACCATGTCAATAGGCATGAAAGATGCGTAGATGCTAATTTTGATTAGTATAATGATAATACAAATGTGAAAGATAGTGATCTCAACAATGTTTATGGTTCCATGCTTGTACAAAATGATATTACAAAAACTCAAGTTCTTAATTTCAACCTATAAGTTATGAGGGAGAATATGTCCTATTAGTTTAATTAAGCTTGCAAGCTACTAAGTTGAAGGAAAACATTAGAGACGAAGTTAAGTAACAACTTTGGTCTTTATGGAAACTAACATTATATATATATATATATATATATCGAAAAAAACTAAAGAAACATACTAAAACCTGGAGTGCACGACGATACTTTAAACATTTTTATTGGACTTATTCTCAACTTTGAAACAACCAAAGCATGCAAAAGGTTGAAATCAAATAAAAGAAAACTCAATTCATAAGACTTTAATAACTGCACAAAAAGCAAATGAAAAAATATAAAGTTCCATTCCCAAATAATTTAATTTACAAAAATAAAATTAAAAAGAAAAAATAAATTAAATTAAATAAGATTGAAGTGTTAGTTGATAAAATTAAAAAAAAATGAATTAAAATAATACAAAAAAATATTGAATCAATATGGCTTAACCCTTAATCTAGGTTAGCTCGATCAGGACAATCTCGTGGAAAGCAACTTGAAAAGAACAAAATAAAAACAAAGTCAATTTGAGTCAGTATGTCAACCTTGTAATTTAGGTCATGAGATCAATATAATCTTGTAGAAAGCAAATAAAAATATTTCAGACATCCAATTTCCAACCAACTTATAGTTGAAGGTTCAAATAAAATAAAAACCAATTCAAAAGAGTGGTAAAAAAAGATTTGATATCACTAACGTGCCACTTCCAACAAGTATATTATTGAAAGTTGAAATACAAAAAAACAAGTTAATTCCATAAGACCAATATATAACCTAGTATAAAGGAAACAAAAAAAATATATAAACCATGATTATGAAAAGAACCTAATATTAAACGATAAACTGGAAAAAAAAACTAAATAAAAAAAGTTTGATTGTTAAAGTTTTAAATAGAAGAAAGAAAAACTAAACAAAAAAGAAAACAAATTCTTATGAATAGTTTTTTTATGTGGGACTACAATTACTTAGTCATAAAACAATAATAAAAAATTATTGATGTTCTTTTTAAATATTGATATGACAACACATTTGACGATATATTTTTTTTAAAAAATGTTAAGATAACAACATGTCTAAGACTCAAGTGAAAAAAAATAAAAATACATTATAAAGATTAATTCCTAATCAATTGAACGTTAAAAGGATAAAAAATTAAAAAAAAAAATTAAAAAAAAAGATTAAATAACTATCCTAGTTAACCTAGTAAACTCGTAACACGGGTTATGAGATTAAGATAATCCATAAAAAACAAATAAAAAGATTATGAAGCTCAAGTCTTAACGAACACAATGTTGAAAGATGAAATAAAAAAGATATATATATGTCAACCTAGGTTAATTGGTTAAACTCGTCAGCTAGGTCATGAAACCAATATAATTTCATAAAAATCAAATAAAAAACTAAGAAATGCTATTTCCAATATATCCAAAGTTGAAATCGAGGAAAAAAAACTAAATTTTTGAGATCATGGTAATTTAATATTGAAAGATAAAGTTCAAAATAAAAAACAATTGAGTTGTTTAAGGGTGAATAAAATAAAAATACAAAGTCCAATTAAAAATCTATTCAATTAAAAAAAAGAATAAAAAAATAAATAGAGTCAACCTAAATCAACTTGTCAAGCTCGCAACTTTATTCATGTGATTAGGATAACTCTTTAAAAGCGATCTCTCTCTCTCTCTCGCACATGCACACACACACAAAACTTAATTTCCAATCAACCTAATATTGAAGGATGAAATGAAAAAAAATATCATTAAGAAAAAGCGATAAGAAAATAATTTGAGTTCACCACAATTAACTTGTTAAATTTATGACCTTATACATAAAATCAGGATAAATTATAAAAATGTAATGTAATGCAACATAGAGGAAAAAAGAAGAAGAAGTTATAATTCTCAAAATAATCTAATATTAAAGGATAAAATAATAAATAAATAAATAAAATAAAACATAAAAACCGTTAAATGTTATAAAAGGATTATTTACAAAATAACTAAGTAAATCTAATTAATGCACATAAGAATATATCAAGACAAAAGATACCTACCATAATTGGCTTTCATTCATTGATAAAAGTAACGTACAGTGGTTTCCATCAACCATGAAAACAAAAAACATTTACTTCTATTCCATGAAACTTTCATTATACAACAAATAATGGCTTCCATTCAACAATGAAAACAACATAACAATGGTTTCCATTCACCAAGGAAACAACAAACAATGGTTGTCATTTAATGATGAAAGCAACAACATTGGTTTTTATTCAATGATGAAAAAAACATACTCGGTAGCTCATTTTTGTAATGGAAGTAACAAACCAAACTTTCTTTCCTTCACACAATCTTTCAATTATTATAACCGTTCACTTTTTAGGTCAATCTCTCGTATACTCAATCTTTTTAACACAAGACTTTTCTTCATAATTAACACATAACCAATCTTAATTTTGTCCTCATATATTTAATCATCCTGAATTTAACATTTATCATCTTTAAACAATCATCTCTTTATACAAATTATTAACAATTACTTAATGAACATTAAATCATATAAATAAAATTGCAAGAATATATATACTTAATTCACAGAATTAAGGTGCAACAAGACCTACCTAAATCTCCAACTAGGCATGCTCCTCCAATTGCTGAGGATGACGCTCCAAAATTTCTTCCAATCCTGGAAAATATCACAATTAATATTTCCTTCATTTCATCTCATAACATACCTAAAAATTATGTTTAAACCAATTTATATTATACCACATATTTCATAGTCATATTTAATATTACATTAGTTTACCCTTCATTCCTTTCTCAATCTCAATACTCTCAAGACTCAAAATATACCCAATCACAAATTCCCATTTTCTGTCATAGTATTTTACCAACACTAATATTACATTAGTTTGCCCTTTCCCATTTTTTTCTTTACATCTAACATAGTTTAAAATACAAATTCTACTCCATCTAGGTATCATATAACCAAAACACATTCATTAAAATATTTCCTCTCTGAATAGGAACTAAAATTCCAATATGTTAGTTAACCTTGATATTATGCTCACCACCCTTCAAAATATCTACTCCTATATTACGTTTTTCTACACTAATTATCTTATGCATCAACGTATTAAATCTTCCAATTCTCTTATGTTGGCTGACCATGCAAGGAGCCATTCCCCATCAATGTTTTTCTTTTTTAACACCAATTTACATCCATAACACTTATTTCTGCCAATTTTAACAGTCCTAACAATCAAATTATAAAATGAGCTTTACACAATGAGCCTTAAATATATAATTCTAGAAATTCAAGGATATTAACCCAAATGAGTTTAGAAAACTTTACCAATATGTCTTCCAAAACAAAGTATATGCATTGTTTTACCGTGTCTATTTCCGAAAGTCCATCCTAGCAAAACATGAACATGAAATGTCTTCCTATCACCACATCAACATTAATAATTTTATCATTCATCTCCGTATCAGCTACTGCTTCTAATGCACATATTTTCAGTAAAAATCTACGCTATACCAGGAAGTAATAAAAATAAAACAGCATGCATTAAAACATAATATAAATATGCATTAAAATATTCAACTTCAGGGCACTTAAAAAAACATAGTTGGACATTGATTCATCCAAAGAAATAGAAAGATCATCCTATTTACTTGGAGATCCATGATGCATTAAACAAAAACACCAATTACTCATGATTTCACATTTAAGGATGCATGTGATGTCTCCAGTGAAAACCTGCACTACTGTTAGAAGTAGAAGGTCCCGTCTTCACCTTGGCAACTTTAAATCAGAATGGTGCCGCCCTTCATAAAAGTCTAGTATAAACTAATTTTTCAGAATATTACAAGAAATCCAAACGCTCAATCAAACATTAGAAAAGAGGGAAGAGGAAATTCAGTTAGTCATTCCATGCATCATGTGCATATGCACAATTGAGTTTACGAGAGATAAAGGGAGAGAACTCAGGCTGGATTTATAATTGCAGTGCATTGTCCAATGGATAAACACTCAATTTGGAAATACCGGACAATAACATGGAGAAATTAATTAAATGCATTGTTAGTCTATTACCGTGTCTATTTCAGAAAGTCCATCCTAGCAAAACATGAACATGAAATGTCTTCCTATCACCACATCAACATTAACAATTTTATCATTCACCTCCGTATCAGCTAGTTTATCTCTAATGCACATATTTTCAGTAAAAATCTATGCTATATCAGGAAGTAAAGAAAATAAAACAAGATGCATGAAAACATAATATAGACATGTGTTAAAATATTCAACTTCAAGACTCTTGCAAGAAACACAGTTGGACATTGATTCATCTAAAGAAATTTAAAGATCTCATATTTACTTGAAGATCCACGCTGCATGGAGCAGAAACAGCACCAACAGGAGAGATAGTTTCATCTCTTCTTGGGATAGAAATCACCTTACAAACACCAATTCCTCTGGATTTCACAATCAAGGATGCAAGCGAAGTATCTCTAGTGAAAACCCGCACTGCTGTTAGAAGTAGAAGGTCCCGTTTCACCTTGGCAACTTTATTTCAGAATGGTGCCTCCTTTCATAAAACTCAACTAGTATAAACTAATTTTTCAGAATATTACAACAAATCCAAAAGCTCAATCAAACATCTGAAAAGAGGGAAGAGAAAATTCACTTGGTCATTGCATGCATCATGTTGTGTATGCACAATTGAGTTTAGGAGAAATAAAGGGAGAGAACCCACTCTGGATTTATAATTGTAGTGCATTGTCCAATGGACAAAACTCTCAATTTGGAAATTGCACACAATAACATGGAGAAATTAAGTATATGCATTGCTTTTCTTTTACCGTGTGCATTTGAGAAAGTCCATCCTAGCAAAACATGAACATGAAATGTCTTTCTATCACCACATCAACAATAACAATTTTATCATTTGCATCCGTAATGCACATATTTTCAGTAAAAATCTACGCTATATCAGGAAGTAATAAAAATAAAACAGAATGCATTAAAACATAATATAGACATGCATTAAAATATTCAACTTCAGGGCACTTAAAAAAAACAGTTGGACATTGATTCATCCAAAGAAATAGAAAGATCATCATATTTACTTGAGGATCCATGTTGCATGGAACAAAAATAGCACTCACACTATCGATAGTTTCATCTCTTCTTCGGATAGATCTCAGCTTACAAACACTAATTACTCATGATTTCACATTTAAGGATGCATGTGATGTATCCAGTGAAAACCCGCACTGCTGTTAGAAGTAGAAGGTCCCGTCTTCACCTTGGCAACTTTATTTCAGAATGGTGCCGCCCTTCATAAAAGTCAACTAGTATAAACTAATTTTTCAGAATATTACAAGAAATCCAAAAGCTCAATCAAACATCAGAAATGAGGGAAGAGAAAATTCAATTCGTCATTGCATGCATCATGTGTATATGCACAATTGAGTGTACGAGAGATAAAGGGAGAGAACCCAGTCCGAAATTATAATTGCAGTCCATTGTCCAATGGATAAATTCTCAATTTGGAAATTCCGCACAATTACATGGAGAAATTATGTATATGCATTGTTGGTTTTTTACCACCTAGGAAAAAATGAACATGAAACGTCTTCCTATCAGCACATCAACATTAACAATTTTATCATTCATCTCCGAATCAGCTAGTGCATCTCTAATGCACAAATTTTCAGTAAAAATCTATGCTATATCAGGAAGTAATGAAAATAAAACAGCATGTATAAAAACATAATATACACATGCAATAAAATATTCAACTTCAGAGCTCTTAAAAAAACACAGTTGGAGATTGAATCATCCAAAGAAATAGAAAGATCATCATATTTACTTGGAGATCCATGCTGCATGGAACAAAAACAGCACCAACACTGGAGATAGTTTCATCTTTTCTTCGGATACATCTCAGCTTACAAACACGAATTACTCATGATTTCACATTTAAGGATGCATGTGACGTCTCCAGTGAAAACCCGCATTGCTATTAGAAGTAGAAGGTCCCGTCTTCACCTCGGCAGCTTTATTTCAGAATGGTGCCGCCCTTCATAAAACTCAAATAGTATAAACTAATTTTTCAGAATAATACAATAAATCCAAAAGCTCAATTAACCATCACAAAAGAGGGAAAAGAAAATTCACTTGGTCATTGCATGCATCGTGCGTATATGCACAAATAAGTATACGAGAGATGAAAGGAGAGAACCCACTCCAGATTTATAATTGCAGTGCATTGTCCAACAGATAAACTCTCAATTTGGAAATTCCGCACAATAACATGGAGAAATTAAGTATATGAATTGTTTGTCTTTTACCGTGTCTATTTCAGAAAATCCATCGTAGCAAAACATGAGCATGAAATGTCTTCCTATCACCACATCAACATTAACAATTTTATCATTCACCTCCGCATCAGCTAGTGCATATTTAATGCACATATTTTCAGTAAAAATCTACGCTATATCAGGAAGTAATGAAAATAAAACAGCATGTATTAAAACATAATATAGACATGCATTACAATATTCAACTTCAGAGCTCCTAAGAACAGTTGGACATTGAATCATCCAAAGAAATAGAAAGATCATCATATTTACTTGAGGATCCATGCTGCATGGAGCAAAAACAGCACCAACACTGGAGATAGTTTCATCTCTTCTTCTGATAGATCTCAGCTTACAAACACGAATTACTCATGATTACACATTTAAGGATGCATGTGACGTCTCCAGTGAAAACCCCCACAGCTATTAGAAGTAGAAGGTCCCGTCTCACCTAGGCAACTTTATTTGAGAATGGTGCCTCCCTTCAAAAAAACTCAACTAGTATAAGCAAATTATTCAGAATATTACGACAAATCCAAAAGCTCAATCAAACATCAAAAAAGAGGGAAGAGAAAATTCAATTCGTCATTGCATGCATCATGTGTATATGCACAATTGAGTTTACGAGAGATCAAGGGAGAGAACCCAGTCCGGAATTATAATTGTAGTGCACTGTCCAATGGATAAACTCTCAGTTTGGAAATGCCGCACAATAACATGGAGAAATTAAGTATATGCATTGTTTGTCTTTTACCACCTAGGAAAACATGAACATGAAATGTCTTCCTATCACCACATCAACATTAACTATTTTATCATTCACCTCCATATCAGCTAGTGCATTTTTAATGAACATATTTTCATTAAAAATCTACGTTATATCAGGAAGTAATGAAAATAAAACAGCATGTATTAAAACATAATATAGACATGCAATAAAATATTCAACTTCAGCGCTCTTAAAAAAACATAGTTGGACATTGAATTATTCAAAGAAATAGTAAGATCATCATATTTACTTGAGGATCCATGCTGCATGGAGCAAAAATAGCACCAACACTGGAGATAGTTTCATCTCTTCTTCTGATAGATCTCAGCTTACAAACACGAATTACTCATGATTACACATTTAAGGATGCATGTGACGTCTCCAGTGAAAACCCCCACAGCTATTAGAAGTAGAAGGTCCCGTCTCACCTAGGCAACTTTATTTGAGAATGGTGCCTCCCTTCAAAAAAACTCAACTAGTATAAGCAAATTATTCAGAATATTACGACAAATCCAAAAGCTCAATCAAACATCAAAAAAGAGGGAAGAGAAAATTCAATTCGTCATTGCATGCATCATGTGTATATGCACAATTGAGTTTACGAGAGATCAAGGGAGAGAACCCAGTCCGGAATTATAATTGTAGTGCACTGTCCAATGGATAAACTCTCAGTTTGGAAATGCCGCACAATAACATGGAGAAATTAAGTATATGCATTGTTTGTCTTTTACCACCTAGGAAAACATGAACATGAAATGTCTTCCTATCACCACATCAACATTAACTATTTTATCATTCACCTCCATATCAGCTAGTGCATTTTTAATGAACATATTTTCATTAAAAATCTACGTTATATCAGGAAGTAATGAAAATAAAACAGCATGTATTAAAACATAATATAGACATGCAATAAAATATTCAACTTCAGCTCTTAAAAAAACATAGTTGGACATTGAATTATTTAAAGAAATAGTAAGATCATCATATTTACTTGAGGATCCATGCTGCATGGAGCAAAAATAGCACCAACACTGGAGATAGTTTCATCTCTTCTTCTGATAGATCTCAGCTTACAAACACGAATTACTCATGATTACACATTTAAGGATGCATGTGACGTCTCCAGTGAAAACCCGCACTGCTGTTAGAAGTAGAAGGTCCCGTCTCACCTAGGCAACTTTATTTGAGAATGGTGCCTCCCTTCAAAAAAACTCAACTAGTATAAGCAAATTATTCAGAATATTACGACAAATCCAAAAGCTCAATCAAACATCAAAAAAGAGGGAAGAGAAAATTCAATTCGTCATTGCATGCATCATGTGTATATGCACAATTGAGTTTACGAGAGATCAAGGGAGAGAACCCAGTCCGGAATTATAATTGTAGTGCACTGTCCAATGGATAAACTCTCAGTTTGGAAATGCCGCACAATAACATGGAGAAATTAAGTATATGCATTGTTTGTCTTTTACCACCTAGGAAAACATGAACATGAAATGTCTTCCTATCACCACATCAACATTAACTATTTTATCATTCACCTCCATATCAGCTAGTGCATTTTTAATGAACATATTTTCATTAAAAATCTACGTTATATCAGGAAGTAATGAAAATAAAACAGCATGTATTAAAACATAATATAGACATGCAATAAAATATTCAACTTCAGCGCTCTTAAAAAAACATAGTTGGACATTGAATTATTCAAAGAAATAGTAAGATCATCATATTTACTTGAGGATCCATGCTGCATGGAGCAAAAATAGCACCAACACTGGAGATAGTTTCATCTCTTCTTCTGATAGATCTCAGCTTACAAACACGTAATTACTCATGATTACACATTTAAGGATGCATGTGACGTCTCCAGTGAAAACCCCCACAGCTATTAGAAGTAGAAGGTCCCGTCTCACCTAGGCAACTTTATTTGAGAATGGTGCCTCCCTTCAAAAAAACTCAACTAGTATAAGCAAATTATTCAGAATATTACGACAAATCCAAAAGCTCAATCAAACATCAAAAAAGAGGGAAGAGAAAATTCAATTCGTCATTGCATGCATCATGTGTATATGCACAATTGAGTTTACTGAGAGATCAAGGGAGAGAACCCAGTCCGAATTATAATTGTAGTGCACTGTCCAATGGATAAACTCTCAGTTTGGAAATGCCGCACAATAACATGGAGAAATTAAGTATATGCATTGTTTGTCTTTTTACCACCTAGGAAAACATGAACATGAAATGTCTTCCTATCACCACATCAACATTAACTATTTTATCATTCACCTCCATATCAGCTAGTGCATTTTTAATGAACATATTTTCATTAAAAATCTACGTTATATCAGGAAGTAATGAAAATAAAACAGCATGTATTAAAACATAATATAGACATGCAATAAAATATTCAACTTCAGCGCTCTTAAAAAAACATAGTTGGACATTGAATTATTCAAAGAAATAGTAAGATCATCATATTTACTTGAGGATCCATGCTGCATGGAGCAAAAATAGCACCAACACTGGAGATAGTTTCATCTCTTCTTCTGATAGATCTCAGCTTACAAACACGAATTACTCATGATTACACATTTAAGGATGCATGTGACGTCTCCAGTGAAAACCCGCACTGCTGTTAGAAGTAGAAGGTCCCGTCTCACCTAGGCAACTTTATTTGAGAATGGTGCCTCCCTTCAAAAAAACTCAACTAGTATAAGCAAATTATTCAGAATATTACGACAAATCCAAAAGCTCAATCAAACATCAAAAAAAGAGGGAAGAGAAAAATTCAATTCGTCATTGCATGCATCATGTGTATATGCACAATTGAGTTTACGAGAGATCAAGGGAGAGAACCCAGTCCGAATTATAATTGTAGTGCACTGTCCAATGGATAAACTCTCAGTTTGGAAATGCCGCACAATAACATGGAGAAATTAAGTATATGCATTGTTTGTCTTTTACCACCTAGGAAAACATGAACATGAAATGTCTTCCTATCACCACATCAACATTAACTATTTTATCATTCACCTCCATATCAGCTAGTGCATTTTTTTAATGAACATATTTTCATTAAAAATCTACGTTATATCAGGAAGTAATGAAAATAAAACAGCATGTATTAAAACATAATATAGACATGCAATAAAATATTCAACTTCAGCGCTCTTAAAAAAACATAGTTGGACATTGAATTATTCAAAGAAATAGTAAGATCATCATATTTACTTGAGGATCCATGCTGCATGGAGCAAAAATAGCACCAACACTGGAGATAGTTTCATCTCTTCTTCTGATAGATCTCAGCTTACAAACACGAATTACTCATGATTACACATTTAAGGATGCATGTGACGTCTCCAGTGAAAACCCCCACAGCTATTAGAAGTAGAAGGTCCCGTCTCACCTAGGCAACTTTATTTGAGAATGGTGCCTCCCTTCAAAAAACTCAACTAGTATAAGCAAATTATTCAGAATATTACGACAAATCCAAAAGCTCAATCAAACATCAGAAAAGAGGGAAGAGAAAATTCAATTCGTCATTGCATGCATCATGTGTATATGCGCAATTGAGTTTACGAGAGATAAAGGGAGAGAACCTAGTCCCAAATTATAATTGTAGTGCACTGTCCAATGGATAAACTCTCAGTTTGGAAATGCCGCACAATAACATGGAGAAATTAAGTATATGCATTGTTTGTCTTTTACCACCTAGGAAAACATGAACATGAAATGTCTTCCTATCAGCACATCAACATTAACAATTTTATCATTCATCTCCGAATCAGCTACTGCATCTCTAATGCACATATTTTCAGTAAAAATCTACGCTATATCAGGAAATAAAGAAAATAAAACAGCATGTATTAAAACATAATATAGACATGCAATAAAATATTGAACTTCAGCGCTCTTACAAAAACACAGTTGGACATTGAATGATCCAAAGAAATACAAAGATCATCATATTTACTTGAGGATCCATGCTGCATGGAAATAAAACAGCACCAACACTAGAGATAGTTTCATCTCTTATTCAGATAGAGATTAGCTTACAAACACTAATTCCTCTTGATTTCACATTTAAGGATGCATGTGATGTCTCTCCAGTGAAAACCCGCACTGCTGTTAGAAGGAGAAGGTCCCGTTTCACCTCGGCAACTTTTATTTCAGAATGGTGCCTCCCTTCATAAAACTCAACTAGTATAAACTAATTTTTCAGAATATTAGAATAAATCCAACAGCTCAATCAAACATCAGAAAAGAGGGAAGAGAAAATTCACTAAGTCAATGCATGCATCATGTATATATGCACAATTGAGTTTACGAGAGATCAAGGGAGAGAACCCAGTTCGGATTTATAATTGCATTGCATTGTCCAGTGGATACACTCTCAATTTGGAAATTCCGCACAATAACATGGAGAAATTAATTTTATGCATTGTTTGTCTTTTACCGTGTCTATTTCAGAAAGTCCATCCTAGCAAACATGAACATGAAATGTTTTTCTATCACCACATCAACATTAACAATTTTATCATTCACTTCCGTATCAGCTAGTGCATCTGTAATGCACATACTTTCAGTAAAAATCTACGCTATATCAGGAAGTAAAGAAACAAAAACAGCATGCATTAAAACATAATATCGACATGCATTAAAACATAATATCGACATGCATTAAAATATCAACTTCAGGGTGCATAAAAAAACACAGTTGGATATTGATTCGTCCACAGAAATAGAAAGATCATCATATTTACTTGGAGATCCTTGCAGCATGGAGCAAAAACAGCACCAACACTAGAGATAGTTTCTTCTCTTCTTCGGTTAGATATCAGCTTACAAACACCAATTCCTCTTGATTTCACATTTAAGGATGCATGTGATGTCTCTCCAGTGAAAACCCGCACTGCTGTTAGAAGTAGAAGGTACCGTCTTCACCTCGGCAACTTTATTTCAGAATGGTGCCGCCCTTCATAAAACTCAACTAGTATAAACTAATTTTTCAGAATATTACAATAAATCTGAAAGCTCAATTAACCATCACAAAAGAGGGAAAAGAAAATTCACTTGGTCATTGCATGCATCATGTGTATATGCACAATTGAGTTTACGAGAGATAAATGGAGAGAACCCAGTCCGGATTTATAATTCAGTGTATGGTCCAATGGATAAACTCTCAATTTGGAAATTCTGCACAATTACATGGAGAAATTAAGTATATGCATTGTTGGTCTTTTACCACCTAGGAAAACATGAACATGAAACGTCTTCCTATCAGCACATCAACATTAACAAATTTATCATTCATCTCCGAATCAGCTAGTGCATCTCTAATGCACATATTTTCAGTAAAAATCTACACTATGTGAGGAAGTAATGAAAATAAAACAGCAAGCATTAAAACATGATATAGACATCCATTAAAATATTCAACTTTAGGGCTCTTAAAAAAACATAGTTGGACATTGATTCATCCAAAGAAATAGAAAGATCATCATATTTACTTGCAGATCCATGCTGCATGGAACAAAAACAGCACCAACACTAGAGATAGTTTCATCTCTTCTTCGGATAGAGGTTACCTTACAAACACCAATTGCTCTTGATTTCACATTTAAGGATGCATGTGAAGTTTGCAATGAAAACCTGCACTCCTGTTAGAAGTAGAAGGTCTGTTCTTCACCTCCGAAATTTTATTTGCCTTTATAAAACTCAATTAGGGTAAACTAATTCTTTGAAAATTATAACAAATCCACAACCACAATCAAACACCAGAAAAAAAGGAAGATAAAACTCACTTAGCCATTGCTTGCATGATGTGTATGTGCACAATTGAGTTTAAGAGAGATAAAGGGAGACAACCTAGGCCGCATTTATAATTGTAGTGAATTGGTCGAATGGATAAACTCCCAAGTTGGAAATGCCGCTCAATAACAATGAAAAATTAAATATATGCATTGGTGGTCTTTTACTGCTATTTTAGAAAATTCCAGCCTAGCAACACATCAACATTAACAATTTTAGCAACACATCAACATTAACAATTTTATCATTCATCTCCGTATCAGCTAGTGCATCTCTAATGCACATATTTTCGGTAAACATCTACGTTATGTCAGGAAGTAAAGAAAATAAAAGAACATGCATTAAGACATAATAGAGACATGAATTAAAATATTCAACTTAAAGGCTATTAGAAAGAAACACGGTTGGATATTGATTCATCCAAAGAAATTGAAAGATCATCATATTTACTTGGAGATCCAAGGTGCATGGAGCAGAAACAGCACCAACAGGAGAGATAGTTTCATCTCTTCTTGGGATAGAAATCACCTTACAAACACCAATTGCTCTGGATTTCACAATTAAGGATGCAAGTGAAGTATCTCTAGTGAAAACCAGCACTGCTGTTAGAAGTAGAAGGTCTGGTTTCACCTTGGCAATTTTATATGAGAAAGGTGCCTGCCTTCATAAAACTCTATTAGGATGAACTAATTCTCTTAATATAACAACAAATCCACAAGCTCAATAAAACATCAGATAAGAGGGAAGAGAAAAATCACTTAGCCATTCCTTGCATGATGTGTATATGCACAATTGAGTTTAAGAGAGATAGAGGGAGAGAACCCAGGCCGGATTTATAATTGCAATGAATTGGTCCAATTTGATAAACTCCCAAGTGGGAAATGCCGAACAATAACAAGGAGAAATTAAGTATATGCATTGTTTGGCTTATACTGTGTCTTTTTGAGAAAGTCCAGCCTAGCAACACATGAACATGAAATCTCTTGTTATGAGCACATCGACATTAACAATTTGATCATTCATCTCTGTATCAGCTAGTGCATCTCTAATGCACGTATTTTCAGTAAAAATCTACGCTATATCAGGAAGTAAAGAAAATAAAACAGCATGCATTAAAACATAATATAGACATGCATTAAAATATTCAACTTCAGGACTCTTACAAGAAACACAGTTGGACATTGATTCATCCAAAGAAATATAAAGATCTCATATTTACTTGAAGATCCATGCTGCATGGAGCAGAAACAGCACCGATAGGAGAGATAGTTTCATCTCTTCTTGGGATAGAAATCACCTTACAAACACCAATTGCTCTGGATTTCACAATCAAGGATGCAAGTGAAGTATCTCTAGTTAAATCCTGCACTGCTGTTAGAAGTAGAAGGTCCTGTTTCAGCTCGGCCCTTTAATTTGAGAAAGGTGCCTGCCTTCATAAAACTCTATTAGGATAAACTAATTCTCTGAATATGACTACAAATTCACAAGCTCAATTAAACATGAGAAAAGCGGGAAGAGAAAATTTATTTAGCCATTAACACTTGATAACTCAATTAGAAATGCTTCTTTATTGGGAAAAGCAAAGCCAGCGAGGGATCAAAGTATCATACCTGGTAATTCTTTCATGTCACCATGAAGAGAAAATGAATTAATTGCAATTTACACAAATCATAACAACATAACAGTTTCTGAATAAAACGAATGAAATAATTAAATACTTTTAATGATCCTACTACAACAATAATAAAAAAAAGAAAAAAAAATCTTAAATGTTTTTCATATCAAACCTTTTTCTTTTCTTGTTCCAAATAATTATGAATTCTTTAACATTTATTATCTCCTTTTTTTATTAAACATCATCGCCAAAAAAGCACATCAAGAATAAATGCAATGAATTCTTTAACATTTATTATCTCCTTTTTCTATTAAACTTCATCGCCAAACAAGCAAATCAAGAATAAATGCAACGAAGAACTACCCATTTTCAAGATCCTCGAATTTTCTTCAATGAGCATAAAAAAATATCAAAACCCTAATGGGTTAGCAGGAAAACCCATAACCCCTAAAGAAAAAGAAAAAAGACCACAAAAGGTTAACATGCAACCAACAATAAAAAGAATACAGAGACACAGCAGACCCATTGAATGTTCTTTAATTTCTCGAAACCAGGCAAAATAGACATGATAAAATTTAGAAGGAAATGAGAAAAGAAAAACCCACCAAAGTAGACGATGGAATGGAGTTTCTTGACCCCTTTTGAGTCGCATTCTTTTGATTTGTAATGTCATCAAGAGGCGCTCGTTTCTTGGCCAAACGATGCAGGCAATGGCCTTCCCTACATTATTTCTTGGTAAGTATAGAAAATGCAATACAAATGACAGTTAAAACAAGGATAAAAAAAGAAGAAGAAAAGGTTTTTGTGTTCGGGTTACCTTTGTTTTGACGGAAGATGAATTAGCCTTCTGTTTCTGTTTTTTAAAATTCAATTATGAGAGGAGGAGGCAAAGACAGTTGAAGTGGGGAAACCAGGTAGGGATATTAAAATTCATCGCCAAACAAGCAAATCAAGAATAAATGGAACGAAGAACTACCCATTTTCTAGACCCTCGATTTTTCTTCAATGAACATAAAAAAATATCAAAACTCTAATGGGTTAGCAAAAAAACCCAGAACCCCTAAAGATTTAAAAAAAAAGCCACAAAAGGGTAACATGCAACAAGAAATAAAAAGAATACAAAGACACAGAAGACCCATTGAATGGTCTTTAATTTCTTGAAACCAGGCAAAAAAAGATATGACAAAATTTAGAAGGAAATAAGAAAAGAAAAACCCACCAAAGTAGACGATGGAATGGAGTTTCTTGACCCCTTTTGAGTCGCATTCTTTTGATTTGTAATGTCATCAAGAGGCGCTCGTTTCTTGGCCAAACGATGCAGGCAATGGCCTTCCCTACATTATTTCTTGGTAAGTATAGAAAATGCAATACAAATAACAGTTAAAACAAGGATTAAAAAAAAAGAAAAAAAAGTTTTTGTGTTCGGGTTACCTTTGTTTTGACGGAAGATTAATTAGCCTTCTGTTTCTGTTTTTTAAAATTCAATTATGAGAGGAGGAGGCAAAGACAGTTGAAGTGGGGAAACCAGGTAGGGTTATTAAAATTCATCGCCAAACAAGCAAATCAAGAATAAATGGAACGAAGAACTACCCATTTTCCAGACCCTCGAATTTTCTTCTATGATCATAAAAAAATATCAAAACTCTAATGGGTTAGCAAGAAAACCCAGAACCCCTAAAGATTTAAAAAAAAAAAACCACAAAAGGGTAACATGCAACAAGCAATAAAAAGAATACAAAGACACAGAAGACCCATTGAATGGTCTTTAATTTCATGAAACTAGGCAAAAAAAGATATGATAAAATTTAGAAGGAAATGAGAAAAGAAAAACCCACCAAAGTAGACGATGGAATGGAGTTTCTTGACCCCTTTTGAGTCGCATTCTTTTGATTTGTAATGTCATCAAGAGGCGCTCGTTTCTTGGCCAAACGATGCAGGCAATGGCCTTCCCTACATTATTTCGTGGTAAGTATAGAAAATGAAATACAAATGACAGTTAAAACAAGGATAAAAAAAAAAAGAAAAAAAGGTTTTTGTGTTCGGGTTACCTTTGTTTTGACGGAAGATTAATTAGCCTTCTGTTTCTGTTTTTTAAAATTCAATTATGAGAGGAGGAGGCAAAGACAGTTGAAGTGGGGAAACCAGGTAGGGTTATTAAAATTCATCGCCAAACAAGCAAATCAAGAATAAATGGAACGAAGAACTACCCATTTTCCAGACCCTCGAATTTTCTTCTATGATCATAAAAAAATATCAAAACTCTAATGGGTTAGCAAGAAAACCCAGAACCCCTAAAGATTTAAAAAAAAAAAACCACAAAAGGGTAACATGCAACAAGCAATAAAAAGAATACAAAGACACAGAAGACCCATTGAATGGTCTTTAATTTCATGAAACTAGGCAAAAAAAGATATGATAAAATTTAGAAGGAAATGAGAAAAGAAAAACCCACCAAAGTAGACGATGGAATGGAGTTTCTTGACCCCTTTTGAGTCGCATTCTTTTGATTTGTAATGTCATCAAGAGGCGCTCGTTTCTTGGCCAAACGATGCAGGCAATGGCCTTCCCTACATTATTTCGTGGTAAGTATAGAAAATGCAATACAAATGACAGTTAAAACAAGGATAAAAAAAAAAAAAAAAAAGGTTTTTGTGTTCGGGTTACCTTTGTTTTGACGGAAGATTAATTAGCCTTCTGTTTCTGTTTTTTAAAATTCAATTATGAGAGGAGGAGGCAAAGACAGTTGAAGTGGGGAAACCAGGTAGGGATATTAAAACTTCATCGCCAAACAAGCAAATCAAGAATAAATGGAACGAAGAACTACCCATTTTCCAGACCCTCGAATTTTCTTCAATGAACATAAAAAAATATCAAAACTCTAATGGGTTAGCAAGAAAACCCAGAACCCCTAAAGATTTTAAAAAAAAAACCACAAAAGGGTAACATGCAACAAGAAATAAAAAGAATACAAAGACACAGAAGACCCATTGAATGGTCTTTAATTTCTTGAAACCAGGCAAAAATAGATATGATAAAATTTAGAAGGAAATGAGAAAAGAAAAACCCACCAAAGTAGACGATGGAATGGAGTTTCTTGACCCCTTTTGAGTCGCATTCTTTTGATTTGTAATGTCATCAAGAGGCGCTCGTTTCTTGGCCAAACGATGCAGGCAATGGCCTTCCCTACATTATTTCCTGGTAAGTATAGAAAATGCAATACAAATGACAGTTAAAACAAGTATAAAAAAGAAGAAGAAAAGGTTTTTGAGTTCGGGTTACCTTTGTTTTGACGTAAGATGAATTAGCCTTCTGTTTTTTTTTTTAAATTCAATTATGAGAGGAGGAGGCAAAGACAGTTGAAGTGGGGAAACCAGGTAGGGATATTAAACTTCATCGCCAAACAAGCAAATCAAGAATAAATGGAACGAAGAACTACCCATTTTCAAGACCCTCGAATTTTCTTCAATGAACATAAGAAAATATCAAAACTCTAATGGGTTAGCAAGAAAACCCAGAACCACTAAAGATTTAAAAAAAAAAAAAAAAAAACCACAAAAGGGTAACATGCAACAAGCAATAAAAAGAATACAAAGACACAGACGACCCATTGAATGGTCTTTAATTTCTTGAAACCAGGTAAAAAAAGATATGATAAATTTTAGAAGGAAATGAGAAAAGAAAAACCCACCATGGATCCGGACTGGACTAAGCCTGAAGATAGAAATACGGGTTAGGAGCGAAAACACCGTCAAAATGGCTACTTTCTTTATCTCTGCTGGACTTGTTTTGTAATAGCTCGATGAGCTGAACCAGGCCAAACAAGAGATATTACGTTCTACCTTCTGCTTCGAGCCCGGCCGAGAGCACGCTTCCCGATAGTCTCTTCCTTCCTAGAAATAGAACTATAACTCTCAAACACGTCCCGTCTCTCCTTTCCTTCTTTGAGGAAATCTATCACGTCGGAAGATTTACTTTCTTGACCCCTTTTGAGACGCATTCTTTTGATTTGAAATGTCATCAAGAAGCGCTCGTTTCTTGGCCAAACGATGCCAAGCCGCAATGGCCTTCCCTACAAGGATTAAAAAAAAACAGGTTTTTGATGCGGGTTACCTTTGTTTTGATGGAAGATGAATTAGCCTTTTGTTTCTGTTTCTTACAATTCAATTATGACTCATGAGAGGAGGAGGCGAAGACAGTTAAAGCGGGGGTACCAGGTATGGTTTTTAATCCCCGGCGGAAAACGACGATGTTTCCTCAAGGAAAAAAAATAATATAATCCAGTGAATAGAAAATACGAGATGCCTTTCCCGCGTATTTTGCTGAGTTTATTTGATGCAGTAAATTGACTAATTGTTTAATGTGTTTTTATTAATTAATTAATATTTAATTAGTCAAATGATTATAGATTAAAATTGTTTTAAATAAGTTATTTGTTTTTTATATTAGACTGGTTTATTGCTGCTATCGTTTAACCAGTTGGGATAATAATTAAATCAGCACATCGCCAAATTGCAATTAATCAAATTCATTTAAGATAAGTTAATTGATTAATGGTTAGGCTTGTTTAAATTGGTTATCGATTTATTTAATTTGCAGATTGCAAAAATACAATTGATTGATTATTGGGTATGTTATAATTCTTTTGACAATTATTTAATCATTAAATGGCAAAATTGCAATCAATAAAAACAATTTAAGATGAATTATTTGTTTCTTGTAAGCAACTGCTTAAGGTTGAGCTTGTTTTAACTGCAACGCATTATTTAATCGGTAGATAGTAACATCGAACTGGTTGATTGTTGTTAGTGTTTTAATTGCTTGGATAACAATTCAATCGGCAGCTTGCAAAACTGCAATCGCAAAACCCATCAAAAATGAGCTAATTGTATTTTGTAGGCAATTAATTAATGGTTGTGCTCCTTTTAAATATTTATCGATTTATTTAATTCGCATATTGCAAAACTGCAATTGATTAATAATTGGGTGTGTTTTAGTTATTTTGACAATTATTTAATCGATAAATTGAAAATTTGCAATTAATTAAATCAATTAAAGATGAATTATTCATTTCTTGTAGGCTATGACTATTGATTGGTCTCCAAAGCTCCCGGTGATGGATGGTTGTTTTTTGAATTTGGTTCATAATGATGAAACCAGTAGCGGGTACTCACAGTGGTCGACCTTGTTATTATCGTATGAGATCACTGGTGAGGGGAAAAAAGAACATAGAAGGAGATGAAAGAAATGCTTCCATGGGGTCAGCCTTGTGGAGGAGGTTTGGTTGGCGACGATGAAGGAGTTGTTGGAAAGGGAGTTGTGTAAAAGAAATTTGCTATTTTTAATTGGTTGGTGTCCAAGTAAACTAGTTAGCTAACTAAACCAAAACCAATTTGATCCCTTTGATTTTTTTTTTTTTTGTATTTTGTTCGTTTATATATATATAAAAAATCACATTAATATCTATTTAAAATACACGTTAATAACTAAAATGCGTTGGAAAATAAAATTTTTTGTTTTAGATTTTTTTCAAAAAAGGCTGAAGGTAACACAAATACATTATAAACATATTTTTTGGGTTTTTTTCCCCTCAAAAACACTTCAAAGTGAGGTAAAAAATATTTTTCTGATATTATCTAGACAAGGCTTATTGGACTTGGATGATTGTCTCATCACATTCCGCCTATTCACTCAGCATAATTTTACTTGCTAGAAAAACCACTTCATCTTGTTTAAGAACTGAACCTACAACATTTAAGTATCGTAGTTGCCTACGAGAAAGAATACAGTATGAACATTGCATATGGAATTATCATTGTTCTCCTTCTACTTGTGAGGCATAAATTTCCTTCTTGTCAAATGGTTTGCTTCTCCGTGGAACATCAGCCAAATTACAGAATTCAGTAAGGGTTTTCCTGATTTGAACTTTCTTCTTTTTATCCGTTGGCCGAGGTCCTAAAACACTTGTGTCAATAGTAGCCACAAACGCTTGAGAGGAGTGCATAACTGCATCATAAGCCTTCGGAGAGAGTTGAAGGTCTTCATTTCGAGCCCTCAAATACAGCTCATATGCAAGTCTTGGCTTGCCATTCTTCGCAAGACCCTCAATCAGCATGCCATATGTGATTTCGTTTGGTGAGATGTTCTGGACTTTCATGCGGTGAAACCACTCATATGCTGCACTGCTCATGTTATTTCGAGCACAACCACTGATTATTGCATTATACGTAACAACAGTTGGTCCAATACCAGTTGAAACCATCTCATTAATTATTGCATCAACCAGCCTAAAATTCCCTTGGCTGGTGAAAACCGAAGCCATAATAGTGTATGCGTACACATTGGGCTTGACACCGACCTTAAGCATATGCTCCCACACACGGACAGCCTCGTCATACAGTCTACCCTTTTCAAGGGCACTGAGAAGTGCTCCATAGGAAAGAACTGTAGGCTTCTCACCTTGTTCAACCATTCTTCTAAATATCTGAACAGCAGCAGCTGTTTCTGAAGCCTTGGAACAGGCAACAAGAACTGCATTCCATTCCTTACTTCCTGGCTTAAGGCCTTTCTCTTCCATCTTGTTTAGCAGCCTGACACCCCATTTCCAAATTCCTCTCTTCTTAGCTGCAGTGAGTAGGACATTAAAGTAAGAAACAATCAATTCGTATGAAAGGTTATTCGGCTTCGGGCCCTTGTCTAACAAATCCTCGTAAACCTCCAAGGCAGCCCACCACTTTTTAGCCTTTCCCATCAACCAAATCACATGGTTGCAGACTGATAAGCTTATATCAGAGCACCTTTCTCTAATCCTAATGTACAGTTCTTTTGCAACAACATAATGTTCTTCACGGGTACAAGCCCACACAAGGCGTTCATAATCTGACCGACCAGGTTGAAGTTTGGCCTTGTCCATATCTGTCAGAAGCTTTAACACTTTGGTGTTCAAGTTTTCAAGCCTCACAAGCCACCGCCTCATAACCTGGTAGCAAACAAGAATTGTGAAGTTTTCAAGCTTAACAAATTCCCTTTCCCAATCTTCATCAGCATCCTTTCCTATTTCCCCTTTCAGATACTTCTCTTTTATTTCTACAAAGAACTTGAGAGCTCCATCCCCGTCTTCCATTTTTCTATAAGCCAACAGAGCAGAAGAATAGGATGCAGCAGATGGGGCAAAACCATTTCTACGCATCTCTTCAAGAATATCAAGGGCCTTTCTAGCCTGTCCTTGCTTGACATAAATAACCATCAAAATGTTGTAAGTCACCACATTTGGAGCAACCCCCTCCTGAGTCATTCTTTCCAAGATTTTCTCCGTTTCTTCATATTGTTCACACTGTTTCACTGCACTTAATAGACTATTATATATGAAAAGATTTGGAACAATAGTACCACCTGTTACTTTCTTTATCTTGAGCCATTCAACGAGAGCCAGGGCAGGCTCCATTTTCTTGTCCCAGCCAAAACCCTTAATCATGGATAAGTACACTTGAACTGGCAATTCACCCTTGTCCTTAAGAACCTCTTCTATATCATCCACTGTTTTTGCAAAATATAAGCTCTTAGCGAGCGTACGGACATCAATCTTTTCATCTTGTTCTTCCCCAACTTCTCCCTCACTCCGAACATCTACTTCACCATTTTGTTCTTCATCACTATTATCATCATTTCTATCAAAATCATAATCAACTTTATCTCTCTCCTGTTTCACTATCGACCCATCATCCATACTTGATTCGACTCTATGAAACTCATTACCAATTTTTTGTTGCTCCAAAGCCGATGCCAAATCCAATGATGAACCAAATGAGCCGTCCTTCGGCTCACGAAAAACACATATTTAATCCTTGAATACTTGGAGAGAAACCTACTTTCCACACCAAATTTTAAGGTCCCACAAGAAGTCCCACTTCTATCATACCTCAAATTGCCATAAACCATAGGAAAACCAGAACTTGCACCTTGAAAAACAGTGTCAACAAGACCCCATCTATTTCTCCCTCTTCTAGTAATTACAATACAAGAAGAATCCTCCTCAAACTCCAAATGGGGCACCGCACACGAGCCACCACTCAACGGCCAAACACTCAAAGCTTGCATTTTGAGAGATAACTCAGCAATAAACAGAAAAAACCAGAACGCAAAATCCAGTTAAAGAACAAGAAAACATGATATCCACTTATCACGAGAGACTTTCAGCTATCATGCTACTTACAAGAGAAATAATCGGAGAGCTATAGCTATTGACTCTTGGTTTAGAATTTACACAATCTTATGAACAGCTAGTGATTAAAACATACCCGAATTGCCTCCTGATGATTCTTTTGGGAGTAGAACTGCGAGCCTGAGGTTGGATCAGGACTTGAGGTTAGAGTTTCTATGTGATGTGCTCACAGCCATTCAATTGTAGTAACTGGTGGGCGGTCAGCTAAAATATCAGATATTATAAAACGAGACAGTAAAGATTTATAAAGTAACTCAATTAGTCAAGAAGTACAATAATTCAATTATCAAAATATTTTTGTTAGATGGCGTCAAATCAAAACAGGCAATGGTAAGATTAATTTTCTTATTAAAAAAAAATGTCTATATGTTGTTAAAGTTTTTTATAGTAAAAAATAAAGTTATGGAGAGATTAATCTAATATGATTTAGGTGATGTAGTTAGTTTAAAAATATAGTTTGAGAATGCTAATCCCGACATATTGGATTGATTTAAAAAAAATATATATTTAGACATGAACCTTGAGGATTATATCAAGTTAACTTGTCAAGTCTACAACTCTAAAAATGGTTATTTTTTACTAGGTATGGTTTGGTTCAGTTTATTTTTCAAAAAAAATATATAATTTTTATTTGGTTATTTTTATAAATAAAAACTGAATCAAACTGAAAATTCTCATCCCTAGTTAGGGTGAGTTATACGGTGGATCCTTAACTAACCAATGTTAAGAAGAGATAAATATTCAGAATATTTTCTGATTTCTGTAGGTGAATGTTTACTTGCGACCAAAGTTTATTTTCTTGATAAATTTTGGTTTTATTTTTTTTTCTTGATAGTTTTCTATTTTATTTTGCTTTAACCTAGACAACCCTCCCCAAAAATTGCATATCATATAACATAAAAATATGACTTGACCCTTCCTCACGGGGGATCAACCCTTGTTTGTTGTATACTATCTTATGTATTGTGTTTTCAGTTAGAATAATTAATTTGTGTGGTAACCACGATATCACAACATATAGAAAATCCAATTGATACAAGGGAGATTTTGAAGCCAGACAACTAGTAGGTGTCAAACATTTTGAAGGTGTAGTTAGGTGTATGACACCTAAATAACTAGTTTAAATTAAATATTTTTCATTGGTATCATAAGTTGTATTGTGTGAATGACTTCAAAAGAAATGAAATCAATAAAGTAAAAAGTTAAAGGGAAAAGGTAATGATATAAATAACTTAATAAATATTAAAATGAACAAATATTAAGCATTAACAAAAACCTAAAGGAGATCAGTCGTTCACTGTACATTTATTCACAAATCACTATGGAATGCGATAGTGGAATAATAATTTCGCCCCTAAGTGCGCCTTAGCCCTTGCCTTTGTATCAAAGGTATTTTTTATTTTTTTCATGGGACCGGTTGTTGTTAAGTATTTTTCACGTATTTTTGCACAATAAAAATATTGGTTTACCCCTCCCTTCAGACTATGAATAGTGACCAAACCGGGGGTAATATCAAATTTTTACAGGTATTTGTACAATACAGTTACGTAATAGCCCACAAATAAGACAAAGACAAGAACTGCCAGCAGGGGGTCCTCCAGACATTTCACATTTTTGTAAATTGTGTAAATGCGACGTTACCGCCCGAAAAGAAAAGAAGTTAAGAAATGGTTGTGGGGGTGTTTAGGTAATTGGCTTTATTTTTTTTCCAGTGCACTGTTGGCGCGTCGTCTGAATGCGTCGACGCCTTTTTCCGACACTCTCTCTTTCGATGGCGCATGTGACATCATATGTTATTCAAACATGTTGGTCCAGCATCTTCGAGGATGCGCCACCATGTCCTCTACCTACTAGAGTGGCGCGTGGCAGCCCATGATTACCAGAGAGACGACGGTGGTCGGTTGAACTTTTTTGTACCCTTTTCTCTCTCCTCAAGGCCATCTACAGTCCCTTAGGTTTATGGTAGATTCATTTACATCCCTTCTCTTTTGATTATTGTGTATGGTCTTGATTTCTCTCCTCAAGGACATTTCTTTTTTTATTTAGTCCTTTAATTGAAATTGATGATATATTTTGTTTGCATTTCGGGCTCAATTCTTTTAATTTTCGGTTTTGTATTAAATCCCTTAATCATTTTGGTATAACAATTTGTATTATTTTCAATTTTGTTCTTCAATTGAAATTAATTATATATTATATTTTTATTTTGGTCCTTATTATTTTAATTTTGATTTTGGTTTTAGATCCCTTTAATATGTTTGGTATAGAAATTTGAATTATTGTCGAATGGATCCTTCAATTGAAATCAATTATATATTTTATTTTTATTTCAGACCTTATACTTTTAATTATTCTTTTGAAATTTAATTTTTTTTCTTAGTATTTATATAGTTATGCATTAATCCCTATTATTGTACATGTTTATGTGTATATATTTTTTGTTTTACTTTTGAATTCTTTTTTATCTTCTCTTTTGTTGGGATTGTATTTTTTTATTTAGTCTTGAAATTTTAATTTGTGTTAGTGATCATTTGAAAACTCATATTTGTTTTTAAAAAAAGTCAAATATGTTTTTTTAAGGCTAATAATATTTATTTTTATTTTGTCATTTATTTTAATTGTTTGCTTACTCTTTTGTTATAATTTTGAGTTTTTTTATTCTTTGAGGTTAATGTTTTTTATTTATTTATGCAATAATAGTAAGAAGTAGTTTTTAATTTTCTCTTTTGTTGGGGTTGCCTAATTTTTTATTTAGCCCTTCAATCTTATTTTGTGTTAGTGACCATTTAAAAATTACTTTTTTTTGTTTTTTTTTCTTGAGGTCAAATATTTTTTTAAATCTATTTTTTTTTGTCATTTATTTGATTTTTTTTTCTTCCCCTGTTATAATGTTGAATTTTTTTTTATTCTTTGAAGTAATTGTTTTTTATTAGTTGTGCAATAATGGTAATAATTATTTTATTTGTTTTTTTTCAAAATATTTTTTTAAGACTAATAATATTTATTTTTGTTTTTTAATTAATTTATTTTTTTGCATACTCTATTATATTTTTTTATTTTCTTGATTCTTCAAGGTAATTTTGTGTTTTCCATTATTTATGCAATAAGAATAGTAATCATTTGAAATGTTTTTTTCAAATGATTTTGTTAAGGCTAATTTTAATTATTTTTCTTTGTTCATTTATTTTATTTTTTTGTTACTCTTTTGTTATATTTTTTAGTTTTTTTTTATTATATATGCAATGATAACAATAATTAGAGGTGTGTTTTTTCTTGCTTACTTTTTTGTTAAACTTTTTAAGTTTTTTTTATTTTTCATGATAAGTTAATAGTTTTTATTATTTTAACATTACTAATAATAATAATAATTTATTTTGTGACTTTTTATGTATGATATTTCAGACTTAATATCATGTAACCAAAAAATATACGAAATCAAATATAGATAAAACGGCTAGAAAAATTAAACCAAATTATTTACAAGCACTTCGATGCACATAGACAATCTACCGATTAAATAATTATCCAAACATTCGAACAATAGCAATGTTCAGCAACTTCGATACACAAAACAAATAACCCATTTTAAATGGATTTTATTGATGATAATTTAATTAATTATATTTATATTTAATCAATAAAAACACGTATAATAATTAATCAGTATATTACATCAAAAAAAACTCAACACAGTGCACGAGCAAGTCAGCAAATGTCAAATGAACAACACTATTTTAGCAAATATCAATATATATATATATATATATAAAATATTGAGCATTATAGGTAGGTATCAAGTTTATTTATTTTTTGTATGGAATATCAAATGGCAAGGCCACATATTGAGCGTTATAGCCAGGTATCATGTCTCAAATTACATTAAAATTGAAAAGAAAAGAAAAAACACGCACAACATTATTTTAGTGGAAATATGACCTACAAGGAGGCGTAGCTGCAAATCATTTACTGGAGAAGCTCGTCGGGAATGCCCTCGTCATGCATGGCAGCAAAGGAAGGTGGTGAATTTCTCCATGGAGCGGTTACACTCAGGGCATTTCAAGGTCACGGGGATCCTACCAGCAGTCATTGGGAGATCAAAGCGGCAGCAAAGATGAGCAACATCATGAATCTTTTCATGGTGCTCTGCGAGGGCCAAATCAAAACCCTTGACGGGCACTTGTTCTTGCCACAGATCATACTCCGCCATTGCTGGCAGTACTGTGGTGCCGTGGCCATTGATCACAACTCGAGACCCCTTGCTAAGTATAGCCCCTCCACCTTTTCTATCATAACTCAGTAACTTCTTGATTTCTTGCATCATAGGATCCTGGTCGTCAACCTTCCCCAGCTGAATCTTGGAGAAAAACATGCTCTCTAGCCTGGTCCAGAAGAACCATATCATGGGTAAGGTCTTGCCAGGCATAACTGAGCTTTTCCTCTGTAATTTTCTCTATGGCTAGCCGGATTTTCTCCCTTTTGCTGCTCTTCCCCACATAAACCATCTCTAAGGGAATGCCGGCAGCCTGTGCAGTAGCACGTGCTGTGTTTGTGAACTTCCTCGCCCATTCAACATCGTCCCCTCCGTACAAGAAAATGTACTTTTCTTCATCGATCTGATTATCATAAAAACGTTGCAGCAATTGTGAGGAGCATGTAAATATGTATAAAAATGTTGCAGCAACTGTAAAGAATTTACCCATTTGAGTATCACTGGGTCAATGCCATTAACCAAAAGCTCCAGCCTCCATGTCTCTTCAATCCACAGAGATTCCTCTCTCAAGCTGGTGAAAGGGAAGGCGTTGCTTCCCCAAATCCACATCATGTGGAGTGCATTTGGGCAAACCACCTTGCCTTGGGGGTCAAGCACCACAAGAATAGGCTTGTTCTTGAAGTGCCACACTTCCTTGATAAACATGATGGGTGCTTTCTCCATTAATGAAGGATGGTACAAAGTGTACCATGGCATTGCACTCTGCAAGCTCTCAAACTTTTCTATTATTCGATCAGTCCACTGAACTGAATGGTTCACAATTGGGATCCAGACCACGTCATACTGATCACTATCCCGTCTAGTTTCGTGGTTTCTGGATTAATTATATATCTGTTCAAGAATTGAAAGCTCATCATTTGAAATGGCAAGGCCAGAAATGAGCAATAGAACATTCTTCCTTCTCAATACATCAAGATGAACCTGTTAAAGTATCAGAAATATTTTGCATTAGCTTTCTAACAATTTAGTACTACATTTATAAGTCAGTCACATAAGTAGACGAGATGGTAACAGAGCAAGCCCTTGTCTTATTAGAGCCCTCTATGAGTGTTTGGATATCATCCTTGGCGTAAATCAGGGCCTTGAGGACCTTCATGTTGTCAATGTGAATCTTTTCAAAGAGATTCAAAACTATCTGATAGGCTTCGACATTCCTCTTTTCGTCTGCATCAAAAACCAATATCAATTATTTGAACAACAATTTTCTATTCTCTTATTACAAATCCAACACAGTTTAACACAGAGGTTGTTAAGGTCCAGACCTATGTATTGGTAGCAAGTAGCCAATTGCTTCCTCAGATGCTTAAGTATGTTGCTGAGTTTGTGAGCCAAGGTAGATAGCTCCCATGTCTCGATGGTTAATTTTGCAAACCTGAGATAGATGAGAGAGATTATTACTGGGAATACAAGATGTAAAGCATTGGGTTGATAAAGATGGTGAGCAGAAAAGCTTACTCATATCCCATGGTAGTGAGGCTTGTAATCTGAGAGCCGCACAAGCCAGAACACTCCTTACGGTCCAGTAGACAGCAGCAGGGACATGGGCCATGGTCGAGGACAGTGCCGGCACTTCATGAGAAATGTAAGGTGGTGGTAAATCCTTAAGCTCAACCACGCATCTAGCCACGTCCATCACAACCTTGATGAGATTGTTAAGGGCGTCGAAACGAGGTTTCAAGGGCCCTGAGTTTTCCAGGATGATAGGCAATTGCTTGAGAACTGCAATGGATTTGGCAAGTTGATTTGAAGAGGAAATCTGG
The DNA here is from genome assembly GCA_029228465.1 of Salix viminalis. Lineage (NCBI taxonomy): Eukaryota > Viridiplantae > Streptophyta > Magnoliopsida > Malpighiales > Salicaceae > Salix > Salix viminalis. Next base: position 6,145,034 of record CM055442.1, read on the forward strand.
GCAAGCAGCCAAAACTCTCCATAATTCAGAGCAAAAGCTGCCAGGGTCAGAACCAGTTTGGTATCCCAAGAATAGCTCGCTAGCATGTTGAAAAGGGCGACCGTCGTTGCATGCCCGTCTGTCCCACCAAGTGCCTTGTACGCAATCTGCAAAATTTCCACAAATTCGTTAGGCTAATGCCTATAATATCACATTAAAATTGAAGTATTTTGAATCACCTCGCTGGAAATTCTGTCGATAGTATACGAAAGCGAATCGAGCATGGGAACGAAACCGGCATGGCCGGTCCTGTCCGCCGACACAGCATTTGCTTGGGAAGTCTGCATTAATTATATAACAGTGATTATAGACACATAAAAAATAGAAATAAATACAGAGTTACGCTGATATACATTTCTAGAGTTTGCATCAAACTGAATATGTTGGACGATTCAGACTTTATTATTTTGCTAAAACTGACATTGTATAAACAGTTTTCCGAGAAAAAGGTTGGTACGTACGATACCGTATCAATTTGCAAGGTGGCTCGTTTGAGGATGTCTTCTACAAGGTGAAGAAGAGGTTTGACATCAACCTCTCGGCCATCAGGAGCATGAGTTTCTACGATTTGTTTCATCACCGCATTGTCATCAGACATCATTAGCATGCTGCCACGGTCATTCCTGATCAGCTGCTGGCTCGTATTAGAAGAAGATACTTAGGGGGAAGGGAGCCAGAAGGGGAGACCTGATGCCATGTCGAGCTGTGGAAAATTAAGGATAAATGGTTGAGGAGTGGAGAAGACTGGGTCGTGTGTCTTAGTTGCATGTTTGCCAGCCTATTTATACCATCTAAAATGGAATAAACAAAGCTCCCTTTAATAAACTTCCTTGCTAGCTTTCTGGTAATCCAAATCTTATGAACGTTAAAGAGTACTACGTGGTCCATGTGTTTGCCCCTTTATTCTTCTTCTTTTTTTCCCCTTATGTGTAGTTGCAGTTGACATTGTTTTTTAAAGTGTTTTTATTTATAAATATTTTAAAATATTGTTTTTTAATTTTAAAAAATAATTTTTTAAATTAACACATCAAAAAATATCTAAATATACCAAAAACAACTAATTTAAAATAATTTTTATTTATTTAAAAAAAAAAAAACACTTTTGAAACACAATATTATTCATAAATGGATTTTACCATCCAAATCTAATTCACCTATATTCGTTACAATGAAACCTTTTCTTTCTTCAATATTTTCTAGCAATTTGGGACCTCCATTCCAAATTCCCTCCACATAAACAGTTAATTAACATATAATCTAGTAGGGTTGATTTACTTCCTATATTCTTGAAATTGTTTTAGTGGATATATATATATATATATATATATATATATATATATATATTAAACCCCTAAATTGTTGGGTTGTGGCAAGGTAAGGCACGGACTACAAATTTGAATTATTGTTTCTTCAAACCATTATTAATTTATTGAATAAATTATGGCCTGATGTTCAAATTAAATTCAAAGACTAATTATATATAACTCATACGAAATAAAGATAATCAATCTTAGTAAGTTGTTATGAAATTATATATAAAAAGTATTTAAATATATTTATAAATAAAAAATATTTTAAAAAATAATCGCACTTTCAAATAAAGACTAAGAAAGTTGTTCCCACCTAATTAAACTGTTGTGAAAGAATACGACTTAACCTATTTTAGTGAAATCATTTATTTATTGGATGACCCAATTTTCAATTGATTTGTAACGTTAGATGCTGCCAACTCTATGGATGGAAGAGATGCTTAAAAGAGAAGAGTAATTGTCGAGTTGTTTAGTCCAAGATACCACAAAATAATGACAATAATAGTTAATAATTTCCTTTTTTTTACTGGGGATTTTCTTTTCATTTTTAAAGAGATAAAAGTAAGATATTATTCCTTGCTTTTCTAGGAGGCATTCCATAAAACAGTACGTTTAGTTGATTCATGTAGAATGCTTTTGGTTCAGGTCCAATCAAAGGGCCGTTAACGCTGGAGACTACTTTGCCAGCATCTCAAACTAGGATATATGTTGTACATTGATATTAAGTGAAAAATAGATTTGAGTATAAGTTAAAGCTGGTTGATTATTCAATGATAGGCTGGTATGGTTTGCATTCATATCTAATATCTTTAGGCTTTGCAAATTATCAACACAAATACCATAGGACAAATTCTAGCTCATGTGAGTGTTGGTTTAGCAATCTACTAGATCCAATATCTTTGGACGTGGTCACAAGTCTAGCGCAAATGGGTATAGATTTGGTTAGTTGCCACACTGAACACCTCCACGATTGGTTGGATGCCAAGCCTAATAAAGCGTTGGTGTGACAAGTTACTATACCCTTGAGTTCCACTAAGTGTTGAGCCCTAGTGGACATGGGTTTGGCAAGCTAGTAGATCTATGTTGATGATTCTATTATTATATCAATCACAAAGGGTATAAGTTTAGCGAGCTGTCAGATACAACACTTTTATGCTTGGCTATATATGGAGCTCAATAAGGCATGGATCTCACAAAGTGGTAGACATATCACCCTTAGGCTTGAGTACTCACCTAGTCCAATAAGGCATGATTTTGGTGACCCTCTTGACCCTTTGACCTTGGGCTTGGTTGTTTGTATGTCAATCCCTCTTGAGCATGGGTCTAACAACCTCTTGATTCATCAACCTTAGTGATGAGGATCAACCCAACATCAAGCTTAATAACTCAAATCACCTATTGGTGGTGCCAATTGGGTCTACTACAAGAGTTAGGACAAAGAGACTTAAAGAGACATTGAATGAGTTAATATAGAGCACATAGAGTAAGGTGGACCTAAAGGGAGTAAGATTGATTACTATGTGTTGAAATCAAATTGAATATTCTATATATTTGGGTTGAAATCACACTTCATCACATATTATAGCTCAATTGGACATCATTTACTTTAGGTTCCAGATTCAGACTTAGCTTGTCGTAAATGAGTTTTTTTTTTAGTTTGTCTTGTCAGCTTTGAAATTCATTTTGTTTATGTTGTTTTTGTTTCTTGCAGTGTATTTATAAAATATCTAACATATTTGGGTGTTAGTTCATTGTTTTGCATACTTTGTTTGTGTTTATTTTTTTCAAGTCTTCAGTTTTGTCCATATTTTGGATAGACTCACTTGCTACTCGCGATACTATCATCGCAATTTCATTTTGCTAGTTTTCTGTGTTTTTATTGCTTCTTGAGTCATATACATTTATTTGGATTATGCTGCAAAGTTGGTTGTATTTGGTGTTGGTTTTAGTTTTGCAAGAACCGCAAGAAGGTGAGATGAAATGATGCGATCCAACTATCAAAGGATCCATTGGAGGTTCCAGTTGGTCCAGTTACTAGGCTTAGGGCTAAGAAGTTCAAAAAAGCTTTCAATGGACTTCTTCAAGATACATGGGCTAAGGTAGACTTCAAGAGGATTTGTAATAATAAATAGCAAACCTTGATTAATCTGATTCATATTCAAGAGGGGCTTGTTGATGGATCCAAGAATCATTACACAAGGATTGGTAGAAAAAGACTAGACTCAGAGAGTTTGACCTTTCATTACTCTTTTAGTAATAACTTGAGCTACAAATTGAATTTTGATGTGATTCTAGTTGTTATGGAAACATCACTTCCATACCTTTCCAGCGGTATATGGAATGCCTTCTAATTCATTAAAAAAAAAGAGAACAACCCGTTTTAAGTTGGGCCTTGCTGCTGCCAGACAGAATGCGGAAACAACAAACTTGTCTTATTTAATTAGTTGAGTTGTCAAACTTTAATTATTTTGAGAGGAGACAATTTTTTTGGTTTTTAAATTTGATTATTTTGTTTATTTTAATTAGTTTGGGCTTATTTTAGCCTGGGTTAATTATTATTTAAAATGGTTTCATGTGAGGCTCATTAGGGAAACTAGGGTTTTGACTTGTAGTATAAATACTCTTTAGGAATAATGTTAGGGCAACTTTTTTGACAATATTTTCCAGCATTGTAGCCGACTTTGGGTGCTCCTTCTCTGTTCTTGATTGAACTTTCAATCTTCAAAGAATTGACCATTCTTTGTTGTGAATTTATACTTCCTTTGCTAGTCTTTAAGCATAGGCGTTGTGATCGAGTCAGTTTATAGTCTTGTTACCTTGGAGCAGGTCTTTCATTGTGATAAGCTCATTCAAATCTCAACAAAACCTGGGTTAGATTGATGTTAGATTCGCGAATACCATTCAATTTCACTAGGGTTCGCATCAGTTAGTATCAGAGCTGATCTAATCACAAGTTATATCCTTCAATTTGAGTCTTTATTGTTTCTTATTTTGTTTTTGATAGATTCGGCCACCTAAAAAAATTAAAAAAATAATAGGGATCTTACTTGTTATTGCTTTGTTGAACACTTCATAAGTTAGTGTTCTTGCCGAAATATATACATTTATAGATTAAAAAAAAGTGCTCGATCTTGAAATTTTGATTGTTGTTGCATAAAAAAAAATCACTTTTTTTTTTGTTTTGGCCGAATACATGCTTGAGAAAACCTTAATCATTGGGAAAATTGGTTAGTCGTCCACTTAGTAATCTTGTTTGTGTCCCTTGAAAATTTGAGTAGTTTAGTTGATTTTCTTGAGTTACTTGAATTTTCTTGAATTAAATCCTTAGTTCTTGATAATCATAATTGTTTCGTTCTTTTCTGATTTTTTTTGTTCGTGTCTTCAAATCATCATATTATTCATACAAATTTGCATTCCTATTCGTGAATTTGTCATTAAGTTTTGTTTTGTTAGTTTTATAGTTTTTTGCTTCTAGAGTCTATATCAAATTTATAAGTTCACTGCTTAGTTGGTTGCTTTTTTCTGAATTGTTGCCAAGTGATCTCAGGAACTAAAGAAAGACAATTTGAGTAGAAAAAGGCATAAGGAGCATATTTGAGTGAAAAACCTATAAATTTGTGTGAAACACGAGTGTGTGAGGTGATTTTTTTTTATTGCTAACGATTTTCGTGCAAGTTTAAAAAAAAGTCTTCTAATAGTGTGCCACAGAAGATCGGTGAGCTGATGAATAGGATTGAAAAATTAGAGACTAGGTCTGATGGAGGACGAAGTAAAAGGGGTAGAGAATCTAGGAAAGAGGAGAGTTGCTGGAAACTCTGCAAATAAAGTCAAGGATGATCTTAATCGTAGTGGTGGGTTCTGTATAGGGGAGAGAAATATGAGAATCGGTCAAGGAGGGGACATATTTGGCCGTATAGGGATTTTGAGCATAGAGGGGATTTTGATGATTTGGGAGATATAGACCGAAATTTGGGTAGTATTAAGTTAAAAATCCTAGCCTTTAAGGGAAAAATTGATCCAAAAGCTTATTTATATTGGGGAAAAAAGGTGGAGATGATTTTTGGCATCCATAGGTACTCTAAAGAAAAGAAGGTGAAGTTAATTGTGGTGGAGTTTACTGACTATGTGTTGCAACCATATTATTTGATAGTTTCATCCATATTTACCTAGTGTTTTGCATATGTTTTGTGTATAAAAAGCCTTGATATTTTTTTTTATGTTTTGAAGTCATTTTTGGATGAAAGATGCAAAAAGGAGGTAATTGGAGTTGATTGACAGATTTGACTTTCAGTCGGTGTTTTGTGCAGAGTGGAAGCTCTACAAATCGAAATGAAGTGATTCCAGTGACATTCAAAAGCTAACATCCATAAATTTATGGAAAACTAAGGAAAAATAAATAAAATAAGGAAGAGCATGGAAATCGCAGCCTTCAAAGTCAAATCTTGCAATTTGCCGATATCGACTTTTATCCATTCCATCTTCAATATCGACTTGTTTATTTGCCTATGATTTTTATTTAATTGCTAAGAGCAGACTCGAAGTTATTATTGTAGACAATCTATTGCTAAGTTTGATATCAAAACCGGAGTTATGATATATGAACTTGTGAAGCAACTAAATTAATAATTGTAGCAGATTGATGTTATTAATCTTAGGGAGAACATTCAATCGAACTAAACATATATTGCGGACAATTATGTTTATTAATTGATCAATTTATCTAGATTTTAATGCTACCATTGAATCAAATTACTAGTGTGGACACTGTGGTTGTTTGATGGTTAGGGTAAGTTATATGACAGATTCGTTAACGAAACCAATTTTAAGAACAGATAAATATTCAGAATATAAATTGATGTGTCGTTTCCATGATCAGTTCTGATTTCTGTAGGTGAATGTTGATTTGCGACCAAGGTTTGCTTGATTGATAAATTTCAGTTTCATATAATTTTCGCTTAGTTTGCTTTAGCCTAGCCTAGCCAACTTCCAACCCCCCCCAATTGCATAACCCTTCCTTGCTCTATACTATCTTATTTGATTTGTTTTAAGTTAGGGTAATTAATTTGTACGACCGCAACATCGCAACACTATGCTATGGTTTAGTGGGAGAGATTGGTGGTAAAAAGAAGAAGGAATAGAGAAAGACCAGTTAACACATGGGAGGAGCTGAAAACAATAATGAAGAAGAGGTATGTTCCTAAACATTATTATCGGGAGTTGTTTAGTCATTTACAAATGATTACACAGAGTAATAAGAGTATGGAGGAGTATCAGAAAGAATTAGAGATGGTTATGATTAGAGTTAATGTTAATGAAGATGAGAAAGTTATGATGTCTAGGTTTTTGAATGGCTTGAATAGAGACATAGCTAATGTTGTGGAGTTGCAATCATATGTTGATTTGGAGGAGTTAGTAAACTTAGCCATTAAGGTTGAAGGACAGTTGAAAAGAAAGGGTAATACACGATTTGGAGATTATACGGGGTCTTCTTTGGGTTGGAATATGAATTACAGGGGAGAGGGTAGTTCATCATCAAAGCTTTTGGTGACTTCTAAAGTTGCCTAACCTAACTCCATGAAGAAGCAGGTTTCGGCCAATGATTAAAAACTTAAGGGAGAAGTTCAACCAAGCGTAATCATGATATAAATGTTTCAAGTGTCAAGGATTGGGACACGATGCATCATAATATGAAAATCATCGAGTTATGATTGTAAGGGATGATGGAGAGATTGTGTCCACTAGTGAGGAGTCTGATTGTCATGACATGCCCCCACTTGAGGATGCTTGTGATTTAGAGTATGCTATTAGTGATAAAGTTTTGGTGGTTAGAAGGTCACTTAGTGTTCAGACCGAGGATGATGATGTGGAGCAATAAAGGGAGAACATCTCCATATTAGATGCCCAATCAACGATAAGGTATGTAGTATGATCATTGATAGTGATAATTATACTAATCTTGCTAGTGTTACTTTGGTTAGAGTTGGGATTGAATACCATAAAGCATGAGAGGCCTTATCAACTTCAATGGTTGAATGAATATGGTGTTGTTAGGGTGAATAGACAGATTATGATTTCTTTTTCAGTAGGCAAATATAAGGATGAAGTGTTATGTGATGTTATGCCTATGCATGCTACTCATTTGTTACTAGGGAGGCCTTGGCAATTTGATAGAAAAGCCAAGCATGATGGGTTTAAGAACAGGTATTCAGAAAAGGATGGAAGGATTTATACACTTGCTCTACCCTCACCAAAGCAAGTGTATGAAGATAAAATTCAATTGAAGAAAGGTTATGAGGAAGAGCAACATGTTTCAAACAAAGTGGAGGAACAAAAAGATTTGTCCAAAATGAAAAAAACAAGTTGAACAACATGGTGAAAATGTGAGGAAGAGAGAAAAGAAAGTGAGCCATGAGTTGAAAATCAAAAGGGAATAAAGTTTCGGCCCTTAGGACATTAGGGGAGGGTCATGGCCAAGAACAAAAAAATAAAAAGAAGGCTGAGAGTGGAGAGAAAATGAGTGGAGAGAAGAAAGAAAGGGTGAGAAAAGAAGAGTGTGTAGAAAAAGTGGGGAAACACCTTAATTTTTTTGCAAAATCTAATGATCTTAAACATGACTATCTTTATGACTTGCCTATGATTTTACTTGTGTATAAGGAGGCATTCTTTAACTCGGATGATTTAAATTCTTGTGTTCCTAGTGTTGTTAAAGTTCTTTTGCAAGAATTTGAGGATGTTTTTTCCGAATGACATTCCTAGTGGTTTGCCGCCAATTAGAGGTATTGAACATCAAATTGACTTTGTTATCTAAAGGACTGGAAATATCGTACTGAGTTTCAACTAACTTCATGGCATCCATCCATACTTCTCGTTCATGAATTGTTATTCGTTGGATAAGGGTTTGAATCCATTAGTGTTGGTGCCTTGGTACAAGTTATCCTTATATGACATTCCTACCAAACCTAATTTACTTGGCTTTCCAAGAATCAATAACAAAATACAACATTTATAAAATTAATTAATTTTCTACATAGATAAAAAAGCCTAGCGAAGCGGGCAAATCAGCTCGTTATTAAATATAATACTTGTTTTATTTGATCATGAAATATCCCTTTGGATATCATTTTTAGTATGACTAGTCAATATGAGGAAAAAAAATTGTGTTTAAGAAATAACTAGTTACATCTTAATAGTTATTTCTTGACACATTTAAAAAAAAAAGACAAACACAAAGATGAGAGAGATAGATAAAGAGAGAGAGAGAGAGAGAACTCATGAACCCATTGAAAGTGATAAGAATATCTTTACTTAGAATTTTTCTCTTCTAGTTATCTCTATTTTTTCCTTTAAAATAGGCTTATAAAGTATTTTATGAATATCATAAAATTTCTTGTTAATATACTATCATTATCTAAACATTGAAATAATAATTAATTTAATTTTAACAAACTTTAATAAAAAGAATATATTTTTTTTTAAATTATAAACATATTACATTGTAAATGCTCTATATGTTTTGAAAAAAAACTCCCTTAAAATAAAAAAATAAATTATAAAATGATAATTAATATTCTTCATAAGCCATCACTTTAAAAAATAATAACATTAATAATACAAATAAATAAATCATTTTTTACTTTGAGTTTGTAGTGATGTATTCCGTGATTTTTTTTGTTAATATTTTCTTATTTTACTCTTCATTAAATAAAAAAATATAAACTTTTTTAAAAAATCACTTGAAATTGGATTGGTTGGCCGATGGATATTTTTTCTTATCTCAACTAAGTATTTTTTTTTTGTTTGTCCTATTTATAAAATTTATTTTTTAAAATAAACTAATATTTTTTTATAAGTTTTATATATAAAAATCTTTAAAAATTATTTAAATCCTTTCAACAAAAACTAAAGTAAAAATCTCACTCCTACTCCGCAATTATCAAGCAAACACTTAAATATCTTTTTGAGAGTGTAATGAAAGGTTGTTTGTTAAAATAGTTTTTATCCAAAACAATATTATAATGATATTTTATATTTTTTAAAATTATTTTTAACATTAACACATGATTTAAAGATTTAAATTTTTTTAACTTCAAATAAAAAATAAAAAATATATATTTTTTAAGTTTTTTTCAAAATAACTGTAAAATTTTTCAAATCTCTCTAATGCCGACCCCATCCGATTATTTTGCTAAGAAGCTGGGTCGTTTCAGTCTCCCGATGCCCATCTCCTCCATGTCCATCGTTGTCACCTCCATAGAGGTTAAGCTGGTATTTACAATGACAGGAGAAGCCATTAGAAGAATAAACAGTCAAATCTGAATTTTGGTAGGTTGTTTTTTTAAGTGTATATTGATTGAAAAATAATAAAATAAAATTTATTTGTGATATTTATGTAAATATAAAAAAAATAAAATTTAAAAGTGTTTTAAAATAAAAAAAACAAATAAATTTTTGTTTTAGAGTATGGAATAAAATATTTTTCAAACTATTTTTTACATAAAAATATTTTTAAAATTATATATTTTTTATTTTTAAGATTTATTCTTGAGATATCAAGACAATTCAAAAAAAAAGTAATAATTACAAAGAAAAAAACTCAAAAAATCTCAAAATTAAATTAAACCACAATATCAAATACCTTTTTCACCATAGTTGTCCATCTCACGGACTGCAAGATATGTTCAAAAAAAATAACATGAAATGCCCCATTCAGATATCTTAGGCATCCTGAGGTGTTCCTTTATATAAAAAAAAGATTAATTTTATTATTTGTGAAGATTTTACTAAGCTTAAAGAATACGAAGAAATTGTTGTTTTTAATAATTAAATTTTAAAAATAAAATAAAAGAGCTACACATTTAGTGCTTATTTGGAAGTGTGTCTGAAATTGTTTTTCATTCAGAAATGAATCAAAATGATGTTTTTTTATTTATTTTTTAAATATCATTTTTGATATCAGCACATGAAAATGATTTAAAAACACCCAAAAAATTAATTTTATATAAAAAATAAAAATTTTAAATTTTAATTTTTTTTAAAAATATTTTTAAAATGCAATGATAAATATGCACTAATGTGCTAGCTACTATATAAAGTCATACAAAATGTGGCGTGGAATGTTTTTTTTTATAATGCATAAAACTATATTTTTGTTTTTTAATGATTGAGATTTTATATTATTTTATCTTTGTAGTTTTAAAGGTTTATTTTTATTACATTTGAGTCCCTGGATATTGAGAGAGAAAAAAGCCATCGAGAAATAAATAAATTTGTTTAGTCATATTTGGACATAAAAAAAAGTTTGATAGTAGAAAATGTTCAAAAGTATAATATTATTTGTCTTTCAAAATATTACCTAAAGAGCTAAAATAGCTCGGTTTTGTCACTGTGCACCGTGACTCATTGTCACTGTTCACTCGCAATTTGATCCGGTGTGTCGCGCGAGTTCGTCCATCTTTTTTTTTTGTTTTTCCCACTTTTGTCTCGATTACACTGTTCATTTTAAACGGCAAACAAGTCATTATTATATGTTTTAATAGTTATTGCATATTATCGCCTAAAAATATATAAAGAGAAAAAAAATGACCTCGGATTTTTTACAGGAAAAAATTTAATATCAGTATTCTTAAATACATTTAATATAATAATATGATGAATAAATGTTATAAAATAAAAATAAAAATTTTGGCTGTGAATTTTAATTTTGTGCTCTTTTGCTCAAGTTTTTTTCTAAAAAAAAATTAAAAAAATGGATTTTTAATATTTAAGATCTAATATTATCCGGGAAAAAATACAACTCAAAAAAACAAAAGGTAAACAAATTTGCCTACATTATCTACAATTAAAAAATATACGAGGCACTTTTCCGTTTCGACTACAGTGTTCTTTTTAGACGGCAAATAAGTAATTATAGCACACAAAAAATTTATATTTCTTTTTTTTTAAATTGCGATTTTTTTATTTATAATGTGTCAGATCTAATATTACTAGGGGGAAAAGGCAACTCATATTTGTTTTTTTGCAAATTTATCTAGGTTATCTACAATTAAAAAATATAAAAATCACTTCCCATTTCGATCACACTATATAGTATGTGAGACTAAGTATATGTGTTTAATATTTATTTAATATTACGGCCTAAAAATATATAAAGAGAGAAAAAAAATGACCTAAGATTTCTTGCAAAAAAAAATTAATATCGGTATTCTTAAATATATTTAATATAATAATATGATGAATAAATCTTATAAAAAAAACTTTGGCTTTGAATTTAAATTTATATTTTAGACTCTTTTTTTTTCCTTTTAAGTAATGATTGCCTTTTTTTCACATGTATTTTTTTTATTTTTTAGTGTCCAAGTCAGTTGTTCTTTTTTAACCAGGTTTTTTTTTTGTTTTTTTTTAACCAGAGTATCCGTGACAACAAATTTCTAATAAATCATTTCACCTTCTTAGCAAATTTTCTAACAAATTTTATCAAAAAAAAATTTTAGCAACAGCAATATTCAATCACATTTTGGTTGAAAAAAACCATTTTTAACAAATTTTATCAATTATAATTATACTAATTAAATATTAAAATAACAAAATACAACATTTATAAAATTAATTAATTTTCTACATAGATAAAAAAGCCTAGCGAAGCGGGCTCGTTATTAAATATAATACTTGTTTTATTTGATCATGAAATATCCCTTTGGATATCATTTTTAGTATGACTAGTCAATATGAGGAAAAAAAATTGTGTTTAAGAAATAACTAGTTACATCTTAATAGTTATTTCTTGACACATTTAAAAAAAAAGACAAACACAAAGATGAGAGAGATGAGAGAGAGAGAGAGAGAACTCATGAACCCATCGAAAGTGATAAGAATATCTTTACTTAGAATTTTTCTCTTCTAGTTATCTCTATTTTTTCCTTTAAAATAGGCTTATAAAGTATTTTATGAATATCATAAAATTTCTTGTTAATATACTATCATTATCTAAACATTGAAATAATAATTAATTTAATTTTAACAAACTTTAATAAAAAGAATATATATTTTTTTAAATTATAAACATATTACATTGTAAATGCTCTATATGTTTTGAAAAAAACTCCCTTAAAATAAAAATAAATTATAAAATGATAATTAATATTCTTCATAAGCCATCACTTTAAAAAATAATAACATTAATAATACAAATAAATAAATCATTTTTTACTTTGAGTTTGTAGTGATGTATTCCGTGATTTTTTTTGTTAATATTTTCTTATTTTACTCTTCATTAAATAAAAAATATATATACTTTTTTTTTAAAAAAATCACTTGAAATTGGATTGGTTGGCCGATGGATATTTTTTCTTATCTCAACTAAGTATTTTTTTTTTGTTTGTCCTATTTATAAAATTTATTTTTTAAAATAAACTAATATTTTTTTATAAGTTTTATATATAAAAATCTTTAAAAATTATTTAAATCCTTTCAACAAAAACTAAAGTAAAAATCTCACTCCTACTCCGCAATTATCAAGCAAACACTTAAATATCTTTTTGAGAGTGTAATGAAGGTTGTTTGTTAAAATAGTTTTTATCCAAAACAATATTATAATGATATTTTATATATTTTAAAATTATTTTTAACATCAACAAATGATTTAAAGATTTAATTTTTTTTAACTTCAAATAAAAAATAAAAAATATATATTTTTTAAGTTTTTTTCAAAATAACTGTAAAATTTTTCAAATCTCTCTAATGCCGACCCTATCCGATTAAAATAAACAATAAAATGAAAGAAAGAAAGTGAAAGACAGAGACGTTTCTTGATGCCTAGGCTAGAACTCTAAAAACCCAAACCCACCTGAAAAAAGGTCACTCCAAAAAAAGAAGAAGAAAAAACTCTCTCTCGGATACAATAAATAGTGACGACACCCAATTAAGCCTGTGAGTGAGAATCTCCGATCCGATCAAGCTCGAAAAAATGACGAAATCTTGTGTAGAGTTACCCGCTAAACGTGGATTCAGTTTTGATCTTTGCAAAAGAAACGCTATGTTAGCAGACAAGGGTCTTAAGCTTCCCCCGTTTAGAAAAACTGGAACTACCATTGTGGGTTTAGTTTTTCAGGTACCATCCTTTTATTTATTTTTTATTTTTTTGTAGACAATTGTGAAGCTCAACCCAGTTACTACTTTATTTTCTGGGCTATCGCCTCTGTTTTTTTCTTAATCTTCAGTCAACTTGATTGGTTGAGTTATGGAGTTGGGTTTTTTTTTCCAGGTTAGTATGGGACTGAGCCTTTTTTCATTTTAAAGGAATTTGTTTTAGGGGTAGTGATGCTGTGTTCGGTTTCGCTTACTGTGATAATTGATGATTGATAATTGATATGGTTATTAATTGATTTTAGCTAATAATTTTTATCTAATGTTCGAAGAGAAAAGAAAAAGGTTGAAATGCTGTTAAAGAAGAATCCCCTGCATTTTTCTTACATGTATTATATATTGATTAGTAGATGTTTTGCAAATTTTTGAGTGAGCTCTCTGCTGCTGTATCAATGTGTTCGTGGCTAGCTTTTGTTTACTTCAAATAAGTATTCTGCGCCCTATTCTCTTAAAAGTTTAGGATCGTTTGTGGTCACCATTGCTTGAGTTTTGGGACTGCTTTGTTGGATGGTCCATGTTTTGGGAAAAGACTGACATCTTTGGGTGGATGTTGATACCTTAGCAATAGATAGGTAGTTAAATTTTTCACCCAATATCTTTTTTTCTCATAAATTGATTTACATATATAATCTTTTTCTTTATTTCACAATTTCTACATAGGACGGTGTTATTCTTGGGGCAGATACAAGAGCGACAGAGGGACCCATAGTTTGTGATAAGAATTGCGAAAAAATACACTACATGGCACCTAACATATATTGCTGTGGAGCAGGAACTGCTGCTGATACAGAAGCAGTAACAGGTACTTTTAGAAAAAAATTAGGTGTATCTCTGGTTCTTTGTAGAACTTTGTACTAGAAGTGCTGGATGCATAACTGGTTACATCTTTTCTCCTTTTTTAATGTTACTAAAGCTAATGCAATGCTATGGTGCTTGCATTTGCGCAGAAATGGTCAGTTCACAGCTGCAATTACATCGTTACCATACTGGTCGAGAGTCGAGGGTTGTTACAGCACTGACTCTTCTTAAAAAGCATCTTTTCAAGTTGAGTTCTCTTGTTTCAAAGTTATGTGATTTGCCTTGTATCTCTTTATAGTGAGTGTATATTCCTGATAGCTTAATGCTTTGTCTAGCTACCAAGGTCATGTCTCGGCTGCTTTGGTGCTTGGTGGAGTTGACTGCACCGGACCTCATTTACACACTGTGAGTTTCACAACTTAAGAGGCATTTGTGAAGGAACTATTCTTTTGGCCTGGACTATTCTTTGATATCCTGGCAATGCAATCACTTATTTTACAGATATATCCCCATGGGTCAACTGACACTTTGCCATTTGCTACAATGGGTTCTGGTTCTCTTGCTGCAATGGCTGTTTTTGAATCAAAGTACAAAGAAGGCCTTAGTGTAAGTTAGATTTTCTATTTAAATACAGTGTTACTCTTCATAATCATCCATAGATAGTGGTAGTTTAATGTTTGAATTCCACAGAGTATGTTTATGATTGACAACATGAGATCGTTAAAGATTAAAAATACTGTAGAAAGGATTGAAAAGAACAAGGAAAAAGTATTATATCCCCTATGTAGTGTGAAGAGCTAATTTTTTTAATACTGTGTTACTCTTCATAGTCATCCATAAATAGTGTTCGTTTAATGTTTGAATTCCACAGAATATGTTTATGATTGACAACATGAGATTGTTAAAGATTAAAAATACCATAGAAAGGATTGAAAAGAACAAGGAAAAAGTAGTCTATCCTCTATATAGTGTGAAGAACTAAAAATTTTTAATACTCTGTTACTCTTCATAATCATCCATAAATAGTGTTCGTTTAATGTTTGAATTTCATATGTTTATGATTGACAAAATGAGATTGTTAAAATTTAAAATACTGTAGAAACGATTAAAGAACAAGGAAAAAGTAGTCTATCCCATATAGTGTTTTACATCATTGCTTCCCATTGAATCCAAACAATAATGCATCCTTGTAGAGAGATGAAGGAATTAAACTTGTGAGTGAGGCTATATGTTCTGGCATATTCAATGACTTGGGAAGTGGAAGCAATGTTGATGTTTGTGTTATAACAAAGGTATGTTATTTCAATCAGTCCCCATTGCTATTTGTCGAAGGAATGTCTTCAGCTCAAATTGATAAAAGTTCTCCATCGAAATTCTTGATGTCACAGGGGCACAAGGAATACTTGAGGAACCACATGTTGCCAAATCCTCGTACTTATGTCACTGAACGAGGGTATTCTTTTCCAAAGAATACTGGTTAGTATTATGCATTCTCTTGCCTTTTTTAAATGTCTCCATTAATTAACCTGACCAGCATTGTACTATTCAAGACTATCATCATACTTGCAATAAAACCTATGCTTATAGAGAAATAGCTAGCCTTTAAATGCTTTGACTATTCTCTCTGAAATGTTAAACTCAAGAACCATAACTTATTTTCATTGTCTCACAATCTTATCTACTTTCTTTTTCTCTCTCACGAAAGTTAAATTCAAGACCCATAACTTTTTTTCTTTGTCTCATGTTCTCATTCTATGTTTCTTCTCTGGTGTTCATCATTTACCAATACCTTAAATTTTAGATAGACTGCAATGATTACATTTTTGTATCCTGTTGCTTCCTTTGTGATGCTTCTCTTTTATCAAACTGGTGTACTAGCATTCACCCACCAGTCAACGCTTTATTTTTCTAATAAAATACTATAGATCCCCAAAATAGAGGGCAGAGAAGAATTCATAGTAGACAAGACTTGCTCAATGCTGTGGCCTGTTGCTATTTCTTATTTTCCTGAAGATTTGAAATAAAGTACCATAGCAGTACATACAGTGCATGAAACTCTGGCTGCCACTGAAAGTAAATAAAATGTGAACTCTCAATCCTCATAATAGTGTTTGACTTCAAATGTTGCCTTGACAGTAAAAATAATGGTGATTGTTTTTGAAGTTTGCAATTTTTCGGTTAATTTTGCTATTTGTCTTGTTACAGAGGTTCTCATGACAAAGATTACTCCCCACAGGGAGAGGGTTGAAGTGATTGAAGGAGGTGATGCAATGGAAGAGTAAATAATCATAGCAATCAAAAGGACAGTTGAGATTTTTCCAACTCCGGTATGCTTTTTGTTACCACTGGGATGGTGGAGGTACTTCATAATGTCCAGTTTCGAAACCTCATTGACTATAAATTGAAATGTTTCTGGGCTTGGACTCCCACAACTGGAGAATTGAATTGTTTACTACAAAAACTTGTCCCGTACCTTAACACCTGTCCTACATTTAAGAGCAACTTTGTCTTGATGCCCAACAGCTTCAAGTTTAGGTGAAATAGCCTAAATGATTGTTTCAAATAAGGTAAGTATATTAACAAAAATAATGAAGGGTTGAAACCCTAAAAAGAAAGGGGATAATAGACATGCCCGCTTGCTCTAAGAATAAGTGTCAAAACCTACTAAGATAAGGGAGACAGGCAAACCTGTTTACGTATGACACAAATAAGAACTAAGAGGACAAACCTTTAATAGCTAAGACAACCTTCAGAACCAAATATTACAACTCAAAAATATCATTAGAGAGTCTCCACGTAATATATAACCTTTTATTATCAGCTAAAAGATTCGTATTATTGAGAGTATTAACTTTAGAGACTAAATAACAGTATCTGTATAAACCATCAAACTATTACGAGGATTGTTACCATGAAGTCAAGCATTCATCTCCCTCAAAATATAATAGATGATAATAGCTACAATCAATATCATAATCATAAATACAAGAGAGTAACTTCCATTTAAATTTGAGAGCCAAGAAATAGTGTGAAGCCAAGATCAATGCCAAAATGAAATGTAACATTTAGAGCATAAATCATAGCAAATATGATGTGAAAAGGGTAATAAATTAGGTGATCAACATCTTCCATATCCCCCGTACAAAAAAACACTAGATAATTTGAATGACAAAATAGGACACGAGTTTATCTTGAGTTGACTACGGGATGACAAGTTTATGACAAACAAGTTTTATATACTCCACTTTGTTTCCATGAGTTCTATACAATATGAATAGAGAATATACTCCTTCGAGCATCCTTCCAGCACGCAATATCATATCTCTTATCATTTGGAAGGAAAGAGGTAGGAGTGCAACAAATAAGTTCAATCCACTTAATAAATATAAGAGGAGGCCATATCCATTCCTTACTAATAATTAGACTGCTTAACTTCACATCCCTCCTTAGCCAGAGTCATAAATAATCTTTTCCCTAAAACGTTTTGCTAAAGACCTCAAAGGATGCCAATTATCTAACCAAAGAGAAATATATGGACTCTCTCTTACGTAGAAATGGATAAACTTCCTAACATCATTACCAAGACCAAGGATTTTCCTCCAACTTTAGGAACAATTACCTAGGCAAAGAATCTCCCAAACACTTTACCTTAAAACAAATAAGAGGATATCCAATATGAACAAATAAAATCAGTTTGATTACATGTAATCCAAAAGTGATTGACCATGGTTGTCCGATTCCATATCTTTAGATTTTTAACGCCCCAAACCCCCTTCTTATGCAAACAAACTGTATCCAAAGCAACTTTAGCATTACTAGTTATAAGATCAGTAGCTTTCCATAAAAAGGGCTTCAACAAAGAAGTTATTTTCAGAATAACAACCTTATAAAGGATAAAAGAGAGGATCAATTCACCTGAATAAAGAAGAGCATGAATTTGAGAATCTAAAGTCTATTTGCATATGAAAAGGTGTGATTCATCCAACTTTTAGCCTTTGCCATGATACAATCCTTCAGGATTAGACAATTATGGGAAGAGAGCTTTATGATGATTTGGGGGACACTCGTCTTCACAATTTTGTAAGTTCTTTTGAATGACAACATGCAAAATTTGTGTTAAAGTCCTATTAACTATTTTGGTTTGTCCATCTGTTTGGGGATGACATGTACTTGAAAATAACATCTTAGTACCCAATTTTCTCCATAACACCTTCTAAAAATAACTAAGGAACTTATACATCCTCATCAAAAACAAATCTTTTAGGAACCCCATGAATCTGTATCATCTCCCTAAAGAACAAATCAATAATATTAGTTGCATCATCAATTTTATGACAAGTTATGAAATGTGTCATATTTGAAAACCTATCTACAACTACAAAAATTGAGTCCATACCCTGTTTTGACCTTGGTAAACCTAATATGAAGTCCATTGAAATGTCTACCTATGGTTCTTTAGGTACAGGCAAAGGGATATACAAGCCATGTGGTTGAATCCTATATTTTGCTTTTCTACATGTTATGCATTTATTGCATGTCTTTTTTTTATAATTTTTGGTCAATAAAAATACTCGTGCAACACAACTAAAGTGTTAGTGACACCAAAATGCCCCATCAACTCGCTCCTATATGTTTCACTTACAAGTAATTCACGTATAAAGCTCAATGGAACTCACAAGCAATTTTCTTTAAACAAGTATCTATCAAGCCTGTAATACTTTCCAAAGGCTGAAACCTTGCATGCATAAAAAAATGGTAGCATAATCATTATCATCCTTGTAGAATTCTTTTGTGTTCACATCCTAACAATCTAGCATCTAAAGTGAATAAAAGAACATACCGTGTTGTGTTAAAGTGCAGTAGCTATATTTTTTTCTTTCTCTTGCTTATACTTGATCGCATACAAACAGGTTTTAATAAATTCAAACCATTTGGCATGTCTCCTAATCAATTTACTTTTCCTTTTCAAATGCTTCAAGGATTCATGATCTGAATGAATCACGAACTCCTTGGGCCATAGTTAATGTTGCCACATCTCTAAAGTTCTTACCAAATTGTAGAGCTCCTTGTCATATGTAGGGTAATTCAAGACTGCCCCTTTAGCCACAATGTTTTCTTTCCCTTGCTTATACTTGATTACATATGGAAAGATTTCAATAAATTCAACTTATGAATTCATACTATCTCCCTAAAGAACAAATCAACAATATTAGTTGCATCATTGTTTTATGTTATTTTATGAAATCTGTCATCTTTGAAAACCTATATACAACTACAAAAATTAAGTCCATACCTTGTTTTGACCTAGGTAAACCTAATATGAAGGAGTAGAGATCCTATACCTATACTTGAGACATCACATTCAACTTCAAAAGCTTTTGTAAGGTTTAATACAGCTAAAACAGGCACTGAACAAAGTATATCTTTCAACAAATTAAAGCTTTATCTTGTTCATCATCTCATTTTAAACCAACATACTTTTTTATAATTTCAGTTATAGGTGATGCAATAGTGCTAAAATATTTCACAAACCTCTTATAAAAGTTAACAAGTCCATGAAAACTCCTTATCTCTGCTACAAACTTAGGTGTAGGCCAATCTCATATGGTCTTGACCTTTCTTTATCCCTCTCAATACCTTATGCAGTTACTACATATTCAAGAAACACAATTTTCTAAATAGACAATGGTAGCCCCGTGGAGAAACGTTGTAACGAAGCTAGTAAAAGTGCACATGATGCAAGGAAGGTTTGGGTTGAACCAAAATCATACAATAAAAGTAAGATTGAAAGGCCAAGGTGGGATTATTATAATGTTTTTGATGAGGACATTGATGATATTGATGGTGATGGATTTGAGGATGCCTTCAACATTATATTTTGTTTATTGTGCATTGTTTCAATGATATGTATCTCAAGAAACTTCATGTCTTGTTGAGATTACATTTGCACTACATATGTACATGAAGATGATAAAGGCATTAAGAATTTTAATAGCTTGAACAAAAAAGCAAACCTAAAGCATATTATCCATAATGAGCCTCATTTGAGCTTGTTTATCTTTTCTTTGCTTTATCCATGTATAAGCCTTAACTTTTTATATGTTTTTCTTTTCCCCTTACCTAGACTATCGCAGAGCATTATATTTTCTAATAACTTTAATAATAACTGGTAACTTTTAAAAATATGATGCAAATTAGATATTGTACGATGATGATTCAGGATTCACTTTCGGATATGACTTCATAATTTATGGATCAATTATGTCTTGAAAATCCTGTAAACAATTATATATCACAATATTTATTATGGAATATAGATTGTAATGATGATAACTATATCTAGAGTTGACTATAGATCCTAAATCCTTGTTTCAAATAGAAAACTAAGTCATATAAATACTAAATTATTATTTTCAACTTATTTTCATGATGAAAGAGGTGTTAACTACAATAAGATAAAGGTGAGCAATGCTCTTGATGATTTTCACATCTTGGTATACAAAATGCAGCATAACATAACACTTTTAGCAAAATATCACTTGATAAGTAAAAAATGTGACTTTTTAAGAATTTAAGAGAGAGAAAAGTTGATTCTGTAAAGCACTCATGAATCTAGGTGTTGTTTAAGAGACAAGATAAACATAGTACTGAGAACCATACAAAATCTCTAGGTATAGAATTATATGAGTCTTATTATCTTGATTTACATAAAAGATTGAATATTCTATGACATCATGTTTACTAATTAGCCAAGTGAGTTCAATAATATTTTATTAAGGAAAGTTTAAAGCCAAAAGCTACCTTTCTTTATGTAATGATATACTAAATCAATCTCTCTATATGAATCTTCAAATCATTTTTAAATTGGTCAAACAATTTTATTTATATGGGGGATCGTTGAAAGTTTCATTTGAGAGCATGGCTATTAAGTACATTTGAGGCCAAGTCTAAAAACGGGATCCACTCATTTTCAGGGATAAAAACTTTTTAATATGAAACATTAATATATTTTAAATAAGTTATGAGTGAATGAGAAATTGACTTCAAAGAACTCGTAGTTTGTATGTTTTAAACTGACTTCAAACCCTTTTTAAAAAAATCCAAATAGAAAATATACAAAACTTTTTTATTGTAAAATTTTATCCAATAAAACTTTTTTTTGTGTAGTTAGAATTCAATAATAAAAAATTTATTGTAAAATAATATTTTGGATTGCAAGAATTTATTTCTTTTGGAATTAAGATTGAGGCTTGAGTTTGGTCAATCCATGGAGGTATTTTTCTGGTTCATAAATGTTAGAATCTGATAAGTTTTTCTAGAATCCTTTCGACCGTATCTAAACACATTTTTCAGCTAAAAATCACTTGATTTAAATCCAAAAATATTAAACTATAATTCTAATTTTATGGTGAGTAATCAAAGTTATTATTGGAGAAAGTCCATCGACATGTGGTTCTTAAAATTCTTTATAAAAAAGGCTGAATAAAAATGCTTTGGGTTGGTTAATTATTCATTGTTTTGACATAAATTGACAATCTTCTTCAACTAATTTTCTAGCATTACTCTTCTAGATTTGAAGTTTTGTTTCCTTTAAAAAACTTTCTATCTAAAGTTTAGGCTCAATTATTGTGGAGGAATAAATAAGTACTATTTTCTTGATTTTTTAAACTTTATTTAAAAATGCCTCTAAATAAAATAATGTTGTTGAAATCCTAATAGATGTATTGAAGAAAACTCTTTTGCACCAAATAAGAAGAAATAAAACTTTAAAGACAAAAATTGATTATTGACGACAACAAAACTTGATCAATTTTAAAATGTTTAACAAATATTATTTTTTGGTTTTGTTTAATCTCATATATTAATATGCATATTAGAATTATAATTCAATCATTTATTAAACATGGTAGTTTTTTATTATAATTATAAGTTACAATATTTTTATTATATTAAATGTTATTTGTGAATTTTCAACGCGAGAGGAAAAGGAAACAGAAGCAACTAGCTAATACCGCAGCAAAACAAAACCTGGCGGAAGATAATCAATTTCCACGATCAAGAGTCACACTTATCACATATCATCACAGGATTTGCTAATCCAAGGTACAATATTATCTAAAGAGTTTCGCAGAATTAGCAGACGATAACCATTAAGGAGCCAACAAGACATAAAAAGAAGGATATAGGGGTTCAACAAATACAAAATGCATTTGACAACATAGTCATTTCCTCTATTGGTCCCACAAAACAGATATGTTTTTCTACTAGACTGCTGTTAAAACATAGTCAGTTTTTCTAATTCTACAACAAAGTGGAACTATAAACTGCATGAAATGAAAGAGCATCAGATAATCTCATCTTATGGAGAATCAGAATCTAATACAGGGCTTAATCGACCAAAACTTTGGATATAAAGGGACTGGCAAGAATGGTAGATGCTTCTTCTTCTACTACGCTGCTGTTAAAACACAAAGTCAGTTTTCTAATTCTACAACAAAGTGGAACAATGAACTGCATGAAATGAAAGAGCATCAGATATCTCATCATATGGAGAATCAGAATCCAATGCAAGGCTTATAATCGACCAAACCTTTGGATGAAAAGGGACTGGCAGGAATAGTACATGCTTCTTCTTCCTTTCCACATGTCACTCAACATGATAATCAAGTGTTGACCATAGTTTAATCCAAGAAATGTCCTGTCCAAGTTCTGAAAAGCAAGCTGTCGATGTACTTGATTCGCTAGGATTGTGTTAGGCATGCCCATCTTTGCAAATGAACGAAGCTTTAGCATCTCCATTAAAAAGGTTGTCATGTGTAGGCTTATCCAATGTACCACCATGATATTCTTTGAAAATGGCATCCTGTCCACACATCTCTCATCATTCAATTCCTGGTTGAATATCCTGACAGCTTTATGTGTCATTTGAGGCCCTGGACGAATTCATTTTCTTCATTTTTGTTTTCAAAGTCTTATCAAAGTTGTGATATGACAGGGATAAAACTTGATTCAGCAACAGTTTCACTCCAGCTTCCTTCACTAGGGCATACCTTGGTTTTATCCTTGCTTCCAAACTGTAGCCAAAATACTGTGGGAATTTAACAAGCTCTTGTTTTGGATAATCCATGGTCAAAAAGAACTCCCACTTAGGTATCACGTTCTCTGCCAGACTGAAAGTATATAGAGCTCCATATCGTGTTATCATAGTTCCAATATCCTCTATACTGAATCCCCTTTCCAGGAAGAATTTTGTCACGGGTTTCAAATTTGCCTCAATACTAAGACCAAATGTCTGCGGGCATCGATGAAGAAGTGAGGCGATATCAACTCCCAAGGAACAAAAGTACTCAGCTGTGGGTCGCAGCTTGTCATCCACATTGTAACTTATAATATTTGGATATCTTGTTAGAATCTTACCAATGCTCTCCGCTGAGAGACCCATCTCAGAGAGAAAATCTACAGTCACCTCGACCTTCTGCCTGCTATATGTAAGAAGTGCTGGAAATCGATAAATCACTTTTGCCCATTGTCTCTTGTCTACACCTAGATTTTCTAAGAATGTCATAGTGGGTATAAGATTTTCAGAGAGACTGATTCCACACAATTGAGGTCTTTTGGTTAGAACAGTAGGAAGGTCTGATTTAGGTATTCCAAGATCAAGAAGGAATTCAACCACTGGCTTGATTTTCCTTTCCAAGCTGTAGTAAGCAAAAGCAGGAAATTTGCGTGTAATTCCCTTGATTTGTTCAAGATCCATGCCAAGCTCTATGAGGTATAGAATATGAGGAGGAAGCTGCCCAGCAGGGCCTGTCTCACTCACTCTAGACACAGCCCTTTGCTTCTTGGACTCGAGGGTCAAATGGGATGGAGAAACAGGTCCGATTGGTTTTTCTTTACCAGGTGGGCTTGGAAAGTTTTCCAGTAAATCTACCAAGATGCTTCCATGCTCTTCACGAAGAGATTCAAGGTATGGAATAAGAGCATCCCTGATCTCAAGAGTTGTTAGCTCTCGCCCTGCAATATTCAGTCAAATTTCAATAGTGAAGACAAATTAAGAATCTGTTAGGGAAAAAAAGAAAAATCACGGAAAACATTTGTGGTCAAACAGATGCAACCGAACCTACTAGATACCGAGATTTATGAACTGAATGAAGTCTTGAGACAAGGTGGTCAATGAAAATGTCCGACTTGTTGATAGTTCTTGAAGCAACTGCATTGCTCAAACCTTGTTTCTTCAAGAACAAGTTTAGGACAGCCTTGGCTTCTTCTTTTTCTGCTGCCAACAGAGTTGCTGGCACCACTCTCACTCTCGAGCTGAAGGATCCATCTATCCCAGAATCAGCATTTATTATAATAGCTTTATAATTCACTCATGTAATAGAACCAGTACAAAACACTACTAAAAGAAGTTAATGGCAATAACAATAACACAGCATAAAGTCAGAAATTGAAGAACTGCCAGGAACTTCCCTGTAGATCGTTATATAGTCCAGAATGAAACCTTTCAAGAAGAAATCGAGAGCAAAAACAAATGTGCCCTTCAAGGCTACTTACAAATCATCTATTATAAGTTCATTTGCTCTCCACAAACTATTAAGAAGGCTTCTCTAGGTTATTCATCATTGATTACATAACTGCTAATTAAGTTTTATGCATTCCCACGGTATTTTTCACCAACTTCGAGAAATTTCTAAACTTTTTTTACACTATTTTAAAATTTATTAATTCTTTTTGTTGCAGGCATTTTTTTTTTAATAGTCAGAGCAAATACACCAAAATTCGCATTCATGCCAAAACTAATATGTCAAGTTTTGTCCATATGGCTCCTAAACAAAATGCTCAATTTCGCCAACCCGAGACAATAGAAAACTAGCAAATTGTGCTCAGTGTTAAAGAATGATATAAATCATATTCTAGGATTTCACCGAATAGTTTAAGCTTTAGGTAAAATGCTTCATTGACATGATTTCAAAACCTTATTGATCCATCGGTCACTAATTCGAATCTCACCATAATGAATAATATAAACCTGAACTGATAAGGTGAGATGGTTAATTAAAGAGGTAGTTTTGGTTTCAACTCGATTTAAAATAGAAACACAGACACAAAGCAATGCTTGGTAAAAAGAAAAAAACTCTAAGATGGAAGTCCGTACCAAATTTTGCTCTGCAAAAGAAGAGCTTCCTAGGAATAAAAAGCTGAGACCTGTTGCAATGTAAGAACGAGTAAATACAATATAATAAGAACACACAAGAATTGAACGGTAAATGCATTTATTTATTTATTTTATTAAAAAAAAAAAAAAAAAAAAACCACCCATCCCCTAATTAACCCTCCAACGAAAAGGCGGTATCTGAGAAGAAAACTGAAACCTCAAAAAAACTTAGAAACCAAACTTCAGAGGATGAAACAAGCTCTAGATAAGATATTATAATAATTCAATGTTACCTTGATGGCAAGTGAAAAGTGCTAAAAAAAGGTTGTCATCATGTCTTGTCTTAAAATGAAAACTAACTACACACTAGTGAAATACTGGAAAAATTGATGAGGAGAGAAATGTAAACTCTTTTTAACAGAAGAAGAAGAAGAAGAAGAAGAAGAAGAAGTACCGGTAAATGTCGACAGGTCCTCTAGAGAGAGAAGGGAATTCTAAGAAGTGAAATGAAGTACTGGAAGCTCTCATTTTTCACAAATGATTTAATCTTGAAGAGGAAGAGCTGTAGAGGAATGCTGCTTTTGCATTCTGTTTGTGATAATTTTCAAGTGTTTTAACGAGTAGATAGGGCGGGGGAGCACTGCTTTCTCGAAGGTAAGGAAAATATCTGGCGTTACAGATTTTAATTGGCTGATAAATCTCAGACACGTTTCCACGTTTCCGGATAACAAAAGTAAACGACAGGAATTGCATCAACAAAAATTGTTTGGTTCATATGTTGCTTGAAATATTATTATTAATTAACAATACACTAAATGGTGTGGGGGAAAGCACTGTAGCTCCCACACAAAGCACTGTGGATTGCGACAGTGCTTTCCCTTTTTTTTCTTTTTTTTCTTTTTTCTTCTTTTACTTTTTTTTTTGTTTTTGTTTTCTGATTATGTTTTTTTTTCTTTTTTTTGCTATTTCCTAATTATTCTTTTTCTTTTTTTCTTTTTTTACTCTTTTTTCCTAGTTTATTCTTTCTTCTTCTTTTTTTCTTCCCGTTTTTTTTCTTTGTATTTTTTTCCTTATTATATTTTTTTTCATTTTTTTCTTATTATATTTTTCTTTTTTTTTCTACTTATATATTTTTTTGGTTTTTTGTTTTTTAATAATCGGGGTGTCCGAGCTCTCTTAAATGCACCACGATTAATCTCCATATCCAAATTTTTTTGATAACCAGGGTGTCCAGGCCAACTTATACATACCACGACAATCCCCGGACCCATATTTTTTTCTAAAATGCTTTCCTGCTGGTACATTATTTTTTTCTTTTTTTATATACTTTTATTTTATTCACTTATACATTTTTTTTATAACCGGGATCTCCGACCAGCTTAAGCACACCACGACTAATTCTTGGGCCGAATTTTTTAAAAAACAATATGGATTGCTACAGTGCTTTCACGCTTATACTTTTTTTTTGTTTTCTTTCACTTATATATTTTTTTATAGCCATGGTCTCTCAGCCAGCTTAAGCTCTTTTTTTCACTTATACACATAGTTGTAAAATCCGTTCCGGGTACCGTTCCGGTTTTTTGTTTGGAACGGAACGTTCCGGTTTTGTACTATTTATATTTATTTAATTATATATATGAAAAAAATAAAATATTAATTTAACAAGTATAATTTAAATTCAAGATAAATGAAATTTAAATTATACAATACAAACATAATCTCAAAATTAGAAACATCTCTAAAATTCCAACAATAAAATTATTAATTTTTAAAATAAAAAATGAATTTAATTATAATTAAAAGATCCAAAATATTTGAAATTTAAGCTACATATTGTATGTTTTTCAAGTAATTCTATGTTTTTTTATGGTTGTTGTATTTGAAATTAATTAATGTTACTTATTGTTTTTTAATGTTAGAAAAAATTAAAAAACCAAAATGAACACATTAAGAAATAATCAATAAATTCAAACATAATTAATTAAAATACATTCCATTACAAATAATTCAATCAAATTAATTACAAATTAATACCCCTATTTTTTTGCTAAAACGGTAGAAAATGACACACAAAACGGCAGAGCATACAAAACCTGCAAACACACAAAACCTGCAAACACACAAAACCTAGGTCTCTACTTATTTCTCTCTCAGCAACGCCGCAGCCTCTTTGGCAGCAACACTTCCCTCCCTCTCCTTGCCTCTCTCCATTTGTTTCTTGGTTTATGTAAGCTCCGTTCCAAAATCCAAACCACTCGATGCTTCTGTGACTGAGTAACAAAGCACAGAATCCTTCCTATTTTCTAAAACCAAACAAAAGGTTAAGAATACACACAATGGGCAGCGACGACAAGGCATTCACCTTGGCGGAGGTCTCCGCACACAACAGCCGTAAGGATTTATGGGTTGAGTTTTTTTTTTTTGTTTTTGAATTTTTTTTTATTTTGAACCCGGAACGGAATGCCCGGTACGGAACCGGGGCGTTCCGGCCGGGATTTTTACCGGGACAAAAACGTCGCCGTTTTGTCCCGGATTTTGAAGTGGAACGGGCCGTTCCGTCCGTTCCGGCTGAAACGGAACGGGATTCACAACTCTGCTTATACATTTTTTTTCACCTATATATTTTTTTTATAACCACGATCTCCGGGCCAGCTCAAGTGCACCACCACCACTCCTCGGACCAAATCTGTTTTTTTTGATAATCGGGGTGTCCAGGCCAGCGTGGACACACCATGACTAATCTCCGAACCAATTTATTATTATTTTTTATTTTTTTTCCTTATTCGTTATTTTGTTCACTTATATAATTTTTTTATGACTAGGGTCTCCAGTCCAGCTTAAGCACACCACGACTAATTTCCGGACTGATTTAAAAAAAAAAAAATATGGATTGCTACAGTGCTTTCATGCTTATATTTTTTTTCACTTATATATTTTTTTATAACCGGGGTCTCTTGATTAACTTAAGCGCACCATGACTAATCCTCTGACCTTTTTTTATAATCGGTGTGTCTGGATCAGTTGATGCACACCACGAGTTCTATAAGTACGTATATACCCCCTATAAGACAAAATCCAAGAGTTGGTTATAGGGGTGTATTGGTAATTTACCAATTATATTTTCTATAGCGGTGTTATGGGCCGACGCCAATTTCAGAGCTCATGCACATTTTGGATGGCGCGTGCGGCGTAGAACTTCTAAAAATGTATATTAGTTTTTTATATATTCATTTTATTATGTAAAGTGTGTTTTAAATAATATCATGGTATTAGAGATATTTTCAATTTCTTTCATTTATATGCATAGTACAATAATCATAATATCCTCAAATAAGACAAAAATCAAGAATTGTCAATGGGGGTGTCCCGGTAATTTTGCTTTTTTAGCGTACAATAAAATAACTTTTGTAGCCTCAAATAAGACAAACGGAAGAGTTACCTGCGGTGGTGTTTCAAACATTTCACGTTTAACTATACATGCTTACGAAAGAGTTTCACTCTCATTTTATACCACCAAAGCTAAACTTACTATGTTTTTTAACGCGAGTTGCATTTAATACAAATAAAAATAACAATACAAATTACAAATCTAACATAAGAGCAAAGGTGTATAGATACAAACAAAAAATTTAAAACTATCTTAGACGGACCGAAAAAATCAAGGGATCGAAACAAAACTAAAAAATAAAAGAATAAAAACCAAAATACAACATAAAAAATTATATGTGTTAAAACTAGACAACAAAAAAATTTATTCCCTGCAGCAAAGCGCAGGTTTATAGCTCGTATAATATATTTGTAAATCAAAATCCAGCCCAAAACTTGGCAAGTAATTTCTTGGCGATTCTATAAATCTTGAGATTTTTTTCATTTCAATCAAGAAATCCCATAATGTTGCAAGCTACCTTCTAACACGTCAATCAAAATATGAATCTAATGTCTATGTTTTCACTCATTTGATTGATTTTTATGCTACATCTATTAGGTTAATATATCGTTTTTAATTTATATATATACTAGCCATTTCCCCCGTGCCTCGTCGCAGTCGAAATTATATTTTTTTAACGAAAAAAATATTAATTACGTGTGATTTTTTTATTATAATATAAATTTGAGCATGCGCAAAAATCCCGTGGAGTACAAGTTTTCTATAAAATATATGAATTTTAAATAGATATAAATTTATCTGTTTAGTAGGTTTCAACGAAATAACCAGCATAAATTATCATCATCATTAAAAAAAACAAGAAAATTAAGATATTTGAATTATTGAATTCATTGTATTAAGATTAGTTCATTTTATAATTTAATTTAAATCACATTTAAAAATAAAATATAAATTGTGAAAAGACCTGCAATAATCAAATAAACAAAAATAAATAGTTAATTTTCTATCCACAAAAAGACAAAAACATAAATTGAAATTTCATCTCTACGTTACCGTTATTTTCATTATTGCCCAAACAATTAAAATCATTAAACTGCCTCGAAAAAAAAATCAAAACATTTTAACAAAAAAATTAAAAAAACTAACTAAAATTATCATTATTATTGCGCAAACAATAAAATTATAAAAATTATTTGATCCGAAAAACAGATAAAATAACAAAAAACACAAAAAAGGAAAAAATAAGCAGTATTAATTTTAAAATTATCACCAACATAAATTAAAATTTCAGAATGAAACCTAATAAAATAAAACCCCAAAAAAAATGAACCGAAAAAAATAATCTAAAAGCATAAATGAATAAATACGGACAGAAAAAACGAACACTGTCCAAACATTGTATTTTTTAATATTTTTAGATCATTTTCATGTACTGATGTTACAAATGATTTAAGAAAAAACAATTATCATTTTAATGTATTTTTAACAAAAAAAAATATTTTTTTAAAAATTAATATATTTCTAAATAAAAAAAATATTTCTAAATATTTGCTCTACCGATTGCACCGCATGAGCCTGCATGATTTTCACATTCAGAAGAAGGGCTTGGTTTTGAGTTTTGAGAGCTGGATAAGTGATCTGCAGTAATAGGAATCTGAGATATAAAGTAAAATAAAAATCTGTTGAGAGTGGGACTCGAACTCACGCCGTCCTCGGACCAAAATCCTAATCTCGTGCGCCTTAGATCATCCCAGCCATCTCAGCATCTCGTTCATCATTCACTAACATTTATATTAATAGTACTTTTACTGTGGATTAACACAGTAAAACCGGGACGCGTTTTATATTTTAGTGCTAGATAATTGCCCGCGCATTGCCGCGGGTATTTTTTTTGTAAATAATTTAATACAATTAAATCTACAACGATCAATTTATATGATATAAGCAAATAAAAATTATAGATTAAAAGATAAAATGTTTAAAATTTTGAGTTGAGTTTGTCACGTAAGTATAGACTACATCTTATAAAATATAGGAATTGCGTTATAAACGATAACAAAAGAGCGCGCACTAACATTAGAAAAAAGAGCAAAATATTTGAATAAAAAAAAACACATTACTGAAATCATTATTGTGCAGATAAGAAAATTATAAAAATCAATTAATAGAAAGAGCAAATAAAAAAACAATAGGGAAAAGGAAGCAATATTCTTTTAAAATATTATAACAATAGCAACATCGGAGTCCTAATATCTAAAATTATTATTGCCGCTAGAATAAAAACAACAAAAATTATTAAATTATACCGAGGGAAAAAAATAAAAAGCATGAACAAAACAGCAAGCAAGAAAAACCAATTAAAAATTATTATTATTATTATTTTTATTATGAAAGAATAGATAAGCACTATTATTATAATAATAGAATACATAAGCACTATTCTTATAATAATAATAATAATAATCACTATTATTATTATTATTCTTATGATAATTATTGTTATTATGTTAATAATTAAAGAAACAAAAGTAAATGAAAGATTAAAAATATCCTAGAAACTTTAACAAAAGATAAAAAAAAAAAATTTACCATGGCTATTACTGGCAAAAAAAATTTTTTTTTTATCAAATTATCGAGAGGGAAAAAAATAACAAAAGAGTAAGAATGCAAAATCATTAAATCATGATTATTATTATTATTATTATTATTATTATTATTATTATTATTATTATTATTATTATTATTATTATTATTATTATTATTATTGTGTTAAATACACTTATATATACATGGACAAAAGTAGGGTTAAAAAAAAATCAAAGTATAAGGGCTGAATTGAAAATGATATATAAAGGGCTTAAATTAAAAAAGTTAAAGTCAAAAGGCTGAAATGCAACTTATATTTATTGTCAATTGAAATCAGAGGACAAAATTGCAAAAATCGGAACTTTTGTACCGAATTGATTAAGTTATATACAGCCAACCCGGAAATTGAAAGTAGAAGGACTAAAAGTGCAACTTTGACACTCCGGAGAGAGAGAAACGTGGTCGGCGGCTTCAACCGGCCTCCTACGCATCCACAGACTCTTTTCGGTAACACGCGCCACCGCGGGAGGAAGGACACGCGGAGGCGCATCGTTCTGGCCGCCGGTAGACAATTTCCGGACACCAGAGGACGCCGCACGCGCCGCCCGAAGAGGGCGTGAAGCGAAAAACCGCCTGGCGCGTGCGGAGGACGCCGTTCCAGACCCGATTATTTAATTGTAAAATTAGGACAGTTACCGTCCTGTCCCTTGACCGAATGAAGTGTTTTTGTCTTATTAGGGGCTAAAATGGTCTTTAGCCATTTAAGAAAATAATTAAATATTCAAAAGTTGCGGCGGACCGAACCGGACCGGTCCGACCGCGCGCAATTACGCTGGTGC
This sequence comes from Salix viminalis, assembly GCA_029228465.1. Classification (NCBI taxonomy): domain Eukaryota; kingdom Viridiplantae; phylum Streptophyta; class Magnoliopsida; order Malpighiales; family Salicaceae; genus Salix; species Salix viminalis. The sequence goes on from CM055442.1 coordinate 6,177,290, forward strand.
CCCTCAGCCGGAAACCTGATTTTGTCCTATTATCAGGGACGAAACCGTCAATACACTGTTCACAAATTAATATTTAAAAAAAAATCAAATGGAAAAAACGAGATTAGCCCCGCCTCCCAGCCCCTCTTCGCCGCGCGCTCGAGGGCCAAAAGCGCCCCTGCACTGCTCGAGTCCACAGTGCACTGTGAGGGGCGCTACAGTGTTTAGGCCACGCTGTTTATTGTGTTTGTAATATATATATAATTTAATTTAATTTAATATAATAATGTTACTGTAATTAACGGATTGACTAAAAAATATATTATAAAGGCTTGAATTATCTTTAAAATTTAAATAATATTAGATTAATAAATATAATATTTGATTTATGAATCTAGAGTAAAAATAAAGTTCATGAAATAAAAATATTTTGTAAATAAAATTATATGTATATTTTTCATAAATAATTTCTATTTTTTTTCTATATTTACATGTACATGCTCTTAGTTATTGTTTCAATTTTTTATTATTTCTATTGTTATTAAGGTTTTAATTTTTTTTATGTGAAATTTCATATTAAATTTGTGTTGGTGATCATTTGAAAATTGATATTTATTATTTTTTTCTCTTTGTTGTTTGATTTTGAATTTTTATTTATTCTTCAAGTCATATAATTTTTTAAAATCTAATAATATATACTTATGTTTTGTCATTTATTTTGTTTTTTCAATTGCTTTTTTTAGTATTGTTAGGTGTTGAAATTTCTAATTATTATATATAAGGCATTTAAAATAATGATGATCATTATTTTTAAGTTTTTTCTTATATATATATATGAGACTAGTTATGTAAAAAAATTAATATCAGTGTTCTGAAATACTTTTAATATAATAATATAAGGAATAAATCTTATAAAATGAAAAAATAATTTTGGCTTTTAATTCTAATTTTGTCCTTTTTTGCTTAAGTTTATTTCTTAGAAAAATTTAATCTTGGATTTTAGGTTGTTTTTGTAAAAAAAAAATACATTTATAATATTTTTATGTATAATATTTCAGATCTAATATTACTCGGAAAAAAATGCAACTCATAAACAAAATGGGTAGATAAATTTACTCAAGTTATCTAAAATTCAAAATATAAGAACCACTTCCCCTGCGTTCCGATTACACTGTTCCTTTTAGGAAAAAAACTATTTTTTAACAAATTTTATCAATTATAATTTTACTAATTAAATATTAAAATAACTAATTATAGCAAGTAAAAAACAATTCATTTCTTGCATAGAAAAAAAAAAGCGAAGTCATCTCGTTATAAAGAAACTTAAAGTGGATTGGTCGTTCACTGTTCATTACTGTTCACGCACACGCAAAGTTACTGTGGACTGGGGTGCGTGATATGCTGCTTCTCACTTTCAAATTTCACACCGCTTGCACGCCTATAATCAAAAAGTTAATTCAAAAAAAGATAAATAACAGTCTTTCAAGATGACAACTAAGCTTGTTTAAGCTCAAGATTTCAAGATTTATGCCAGGCTCGGGAACATTTGGAGTTGATAAATAAGAAGATGAAGAAAAGGCAAAAAAAGATGACATTGCAGTGGCATTTTCCATGCTTACACGAAGTCATTTCACTCAAAAAAGCTCAAAATCGACATAAAAACATCAAAAAGAAGCTAAGTCGAGCAAAACAAGAACAAAAATCACACCATCATCCCCCCATATCCCTCAGCAACCTGTTCTCTCTCTCTCTCTCCCGGTTCAATAGCCCCTCTCTCTATCTAAAACCAGCTCAGTCGAGCTCTCTCTTCACCAAAAATGGCTGACCGACCACCCAACACCACCCTCATCATCACTGGGAGCTTCCCCTCCACATCAGAAACCTAACCACACTCTTCAGCAAGGCAACATAGACGGTGGCAGTAATTGCAATGTGAGCCCAACGCTTCCTCCAGCCACCACAAATCACCGTTGCTGACGCCACCACCACCGGAACAACCACCTCGATCTCCTCTACCCAACGGTATTAACAGGTACACCTTTCGTCAAACTCAAAAAAATCATTATCCATCATCTTCTTCAGCTCGCTGCATGTAGTGGGACGTAATTTGTGTCCCACTGTTCACGCGAGTCGGACCTGAGGAAGGTAGGTGGGGCTTTGTGCCCGACCCAAATGCTTAGGAGAGGTGGGCTACCAGCCCACCCGGACTGGAGGCCCAGTCCAAAATAAGATGGTCTTACAGCCCACCCCGGGCAAGAGGTCTAGTCCATGCGAGGCAGGCTGCAACCCAACCCGAAAATAAAATAAATTAAAATGAAAAACAAATACAAAAATACAAATTGGTATGAAAAAAATATTTTTATTTGTTTTCTTTATTATTATTATTATTAACAAAAACACAAAATATATATATTTTTTTTGTGCATATGGCCAAATTCTAAGGTTTTCCCATCGTATTTTTTGAAAAAAATATGTTGCATCTTTCTCATGTTTTAAAACGAAAATTGGATATTATAACCGGTTTATGATTATCCGTTGGAATTTGGCCAAAATATCAAAAACAATTAGAACCATTTTTGTTTTATATATAGAGTGTGAATTTATATTATAAAATACATCCGTAGATAAAAATAATGTCATAACTACGGTGTAAATTTATAATGTAAAGTACATTCATAAATAACAAAAAGTTTTCTAACTGCGATATAAAATTATATTGTAAAGTACACTCGCAAAAAAATAATTTTAAAAAAATTCAGTGAAGAAAACGAACGTTGTTTCATTTGAGAAGCGATGGAAGAACAAATCGAGTTGATGGACTGTCGACAACAGATGTTATCGGATGTGATTTGTGATTTGCGTTTTGGGCCGTTGGATTGTGATTGCTAAGAGAGCCAAAGCTGTCGGGTTGGGAGCAAACTTATTTCGTTACTTTACAATTTATAACTAGCAATAATTTAAAGAGTTATGGATGGAGTACTTGATAACAATAAATGAAAATAATAGAATTTGAAAGAAACCTTTATTTTCATTTTATAGTATTTAGTCAGAAGATAGAAATGATAATAAAACTTTGGAAATGGTTTCATTTCTAATGATAATGAGATTTTCCTTTCGTTGTTTGTTTTAATTATCTTTGTTACGTTGTTATTATTATTACTAATTTTAATAACCTAATTTCTTACAAATTAGAAATAAATTTAAAAAAATTAAAAGAATTAAAATTGATGCTTCGATATGATAGACTAATTTCAATAACCTAATTTTTAAAAATTAAAAAAATAAAAGAAATTAAAAGAATAAGAGAATAAAAATTGATGCTTCGATATTATATTATTAGTATATAGCTAAAAGAGAACGCACTTTGAAACAATAATAAACAATGATTTTCACTGTTCATTACTGTTTGAAAATGTGCTTTCCCCTTGCATTTTTTTTATAACCATGCTTTTTTTTCTTTTTAACCGGGGTGTCCGAGGCAGCTTACGCGCACCACGACTAATCTTCAGACCCACTTTTTTTTACATTTTTTTCCCTGTTTTTTTTCTACTTATACATTTTTTTAAAATTTTTTTTATAATTAGGGTGTCCGGGTCAGCTTATGCACACCACGTTTTTTTTCTCCACACTGTTCATTACTACTATTAGTGTTCTAAAATACTTTTGATATATTAATATAAGGAATAAATCTTAAAAAAATAATAATTTATTTTTTTAACAATAATTATGGTGTCGTCGATATTATGCCCAATAATATTTAGAATATTAATTATGTATATAATATTTATAGTGACAATTATAAGAATTATAACAAAAATTCATTGGTCAATGTTTTTTTTTGTAAGAAAAACTTATGCTTTTTTTATTTATAATATCTCAGCTCTCATATTACGTTAAAAAAAAATATGAAACCACACATTGACAAGACAAGTAGAAAAAATATGTCAAATTATCTACAATAATAAAATAAAAAATACCCTGTGTTTTGCCACAGTCGGCATCAAATTTTTGAATATGTAATAAAATTGTTAATGGTCCTATTTTTTTTTTTAAATAATACACATTTGAGTTAAATAATCAACTTTAAGAATTGAAATAATCAATTACAACACGTACATAAATAATTAGTTTCCTACATAGAAAACAATAAACATTTCTAACATATTTTATCAAAAGAGTTTTAGCAGTAGGAACATTCAATCACTTTTAGATGGGAAAAAAAATTCATTTCTAATAGATTTTATCAATTACAATTTTACTAATTAAATATTAAAATAACTAATTACAACACACATAAAATCAATTAATTGTTTTATATAGAAAAAAAAAACTAGAATATCGCACAGGCAAGTTCGCACTATAACGAATCAAATATATAGCTTTTTAAACAAAAAAAAATTCCTTTAGTTATTTTCAAGACGCAAAATCTAAAACAAGAAAAAAAAAAATACATGAGAGCATCTAATGGCTCTCGCTTGCCTTACAAAAACGGATATTCCTCTGCTCGCAACACAAACCCGATTTTTTTTTTTTTATTTTTTTTTAAAAGGAATTTACAGGCCCAAGAACAACAAATAGTTCGATCACCCACAGTTCTTATTTCTTCCTGTTCCAACACAAACTCTAGTGTGGTGGATACAGTAGAAAAGTAAACACTATAAAACGATGCCAGAAGAGACCAATTGTATTGACTACGTAATGGAGAAGGCTTCAGGTCCGCACTTCTCCGGCCTCCGTCTCGATGGCCTGCTTTCTTCTCCTCCGTCTTCCTCCACTGCGTCTCCTTCTCACCGCTCCGCCTCCGCTTCCGACCCCAATGCTCCCACACAACCTTTTGTCATTGGTATATTTCACTCACTCGCTCACAAATTTATATTTTTAATTATAATAAAATAGTAATATTTTTTGAATATTTTATTAACTTTGTAGGAGTTTCTGGTGGTACGGCTTCCGGTAAGACTACAGTGTGCGATATGATCATTCAACAGCTTCATGATCACCGTGTTGTTCTTATTAATCAGGTTTTTTATTTTATTTTTATTTTTTTGGATTTAATTTTTTTAACACTCATTTTAAAATTTTAATGTTATGATTTGTTTTTGAATTTTAGGATTCGTTTTATCGTGGCTTGACGGCTGAAGAATCGAAGCGAGTGCATGAGTATAATTTTGATCATCCTGGTAAAATTGAGCTGTTCATCAAATTTTGAGAAATATATTTTTTTTTTGGTTAGTTGTTTTAGTGTTGTTTGTTGTTGTAGATGCTTTTGATACTGAGCAGCTTTTAGACTGTGTTCAAAAGCTGAGAAGTGGTCATTCTTATCAAGTTCCATTCTATGATTTTAAGAGCCATCGCCGATGTTCGGATACCTTTAGGCAGGTACATACTTTACGGAATTTTTAGCAACAATGACTTTTTTTTCTTTTAGGATTGGTGTGAAAATTTTGGATACGGGATGGTAAATGGTGACATGTTTGATCAATCATGTTATCGATTTTAACATGGTACCCCAGTCGGAAACACTTCCTTTTATAAAAGGTGGAGGTTGCTAAGTTTCGCTCCCGCGATTGGCATGGATGAAGAAAATGTGGTATCGCAATTATTTTTATCCTACTGCAATTCTATGTGGAAAATTACAAGCTTAGAGGGTGAATGATTTAGTGATAATATTGTGAGGGTTTGTGAATTTTGACATCATCACAAGTCAACCAACTGCTGTTAGTGAAATATCCTATAAACAGCTGTGAAGCTCTAGTCTGTCATGGAAAGTACGAAAGATTTAATATTTGGACATTTTTAATTGTTCTTGCCACTATTTAGTCCTTTTTTTCAAATAATTTTTCGATCTCTTTGCCTTTCTTCTTCCAGAGGGGTTTTAAATGCAAATTCATTCAACTTTCTTTTGAAACATTATTTGGATTATTTGTCAGGTGAACGTTTCTGATGTGATTATCCTAGAGGGGATTCTGGTTTTTCATGACCAGCGTGTTCGCAACCTGATGAACATGAAAATTTTTGTTGATACAGGTTTGAGTCTTTAACTAGTTGACAAGAATAAATATTGTAATAATTAGTAATCTGTATATTGGATTTACTTGCACATAAATCCTTTAAGTTCAACATAAAATGAAAACCATTTTGAGCTCTGAATGCCATATGATAGTGTTATTTTAATCATAACTTATTATTGTAATAAAGCCACAAAAGTCTAGTCAGACATGTTGGGAGATGATCTGCTTAAAGAGTTATTTGACTGTCAAATTAAGGAAGATGCAGTAAAAATGTTTAGTTATTACTACTATATTTTTCTTTATTTTGCTTTCTCTTTATTTAAGTTCTGTTATGTGCTGCTTCTAGATGCTGATGTGAGGCTTGCTCGTAGAATAAGGCGTGACACAGTTGAGAGGGGTAGGGACATAAACTCTGTTCTTGAACAGGTTAGCAATTTATGCTTATTATATTTCCCCCCCTCAATTAGTGAGATAATGATAAATGCCAGCCATGGCTTGTTAGTGTATTTGTCACATAAACGTGTTTTGCATGAAGCATTTCATTCCTTGTTTAATTTAAAATTATGGCATATTTGCCAAGTATATTAAGCAAATTTAAATTATATTGCTGAATTCCTTTGTTTTTTTGCTTTGTATGTGAATACTTGCATTAGTTTAGATTGTTTCCTGATTGTATGAAAACCACAATATTGAAGGAAAATGACCTTCACTCAAATGGATATAACACTGTATTTAGTATTCATCATCCATCTCGAACCAACAGCACATGCATTGAAAAACCAGGGCTAATGCCTGTCTCTAGTTTAAGTTCAATTAACATGCCCTTGCTACCGGAGGACTCAAATTAATGTCTCTAGATGCCATAGGAATGGACTCATTTCATTCTCCTTGTTTGGTACCCTATACTGTCCACTTAGAATGAAATGTCAGGAAAATCGGTGTAGGATTTTGACTCTAAGAAGTGTCTTAATCAGAATGTATTTCAGCTTTTGGTATACTGGAAATTGTTATATCCCATCAATTAGTGACTTAAATGCAAGCACTCAACCGGTGCTGATGCATGTATATCCTAGGAAGAAACCCCTATGTTGAACGCATATATAAATAGTTGTGGATCTAAACTTCCATAGCAATTTATTTGTGTTTGTATGCTGGCTGGAGGTAGAAAACTCTTCTGCTGGACTACTTTAAAATCATGGATATGTGATTAGTTAATCCAAATTACAGCTAGGATAATGTCCCATTTTAATATTGCTCATGATTTTCAAGGTGCTGTTGCTGTGAATATTTGCAGAAATTGAGAGGGTGATTCTCAGAGATTAAATCTCTTTGTGACTGTTATTGATGTCACACACTGAAGCATAACTGTTGATTTTGCAGTATGCTAAATTTGTGAAGCCTGCTTTTGATGATTTTGTGTTACCTTCAAAGAAGTATGCTGATGTGATCATCCCACGAGGGGGTGACAATCATGTTGCCATTGATTTAATTGTGCAACATATCCACACAAAGCTAGGTCAACATGATCTGTGCAAAATATATCCAAATGTGTATGTCATTCAGTCAACTTTTCAGGTACGCCTTTTGTATATTTTCCATTTGTTGCTATTATGCATTATGTGAAATTGATTTTGGTAGTGTTTTCAGTATTTGCAAGAGAATGCAAAACCTATTGTTTGAACTGTATTAGTGGTATTGTTTTTAACGGTTTATGTCTTCAAAAAAAACAAAACAAAAACTGATTACATGCAGTGAATTATAGTAACCATTCAATGTTACCATATAAAGTTGAGTATATAGGTAGGTGCCAAAAGAGGCATCAAGTGACTTTGGAGTTGGGGTGTAACAATTGGAATAAAGCAAAAGTTCAGGTAACAAGAATATCATGTTAGCATGGTTTTTGGTTTTGATTATTGGACATCAGTTGAGTAAAGAACAAAGATATAAACAAAAACCACAGATTCAGAGTTGCTTTGAGCAAATGTTGGGCAAGGCTTAAAATTTGTCATTTTCTTTTATTTGTATGTGTATCTAAACAAGAACCAAAAGAAAAATGAAGAAACCAATGTGGGAATGGGTCAATTGGCACTATGATGTCAATAGATGAGACTAGTGTGCTTAAAGATCCTCCTTAGCCTCTGTAGTTAGATATGCAATTTATTTAATTTGAGTCCAGTCCAGCTTTGATTCATCCTTTGTTTGGATTTGCTTATGTGAATAAGTCATGTTGCAGATAAGAGGTATGCATACACTGATTCGAGACAAGGAGATATCAAAGCATGATTTTGTATTTTATTCAGACCGACTTATCCGTCTGGTATATTTTATCTATTTTCCAAAATTCCTCTTGTACTTTGTTCTCATGATAGATTGTAATATCTGTTTTCATTGAGTTTTCAGGTTGTGGAACATGGTTTGGGCCATTTGCCATTCACTGAGAAGCAAGTAGTGACACCAACAGGTGTGTTGTAGTAGAATAAATAATGAAGCGTGGGTTCTATAATACATTTTCTTTGTAGCGTTCTTTTTTTTCCCCTTCAATTCATATTTTACTGCATTACTCGTTCTCCTTGTTTTTAGTTTTCTATCTTTATATGTACATATATATAGAGAGAGGGTGATAATTTTAGCAACTTAATTTGAAATACAAGAGTTAAGGTGCTGAGAACTGTGTGCGTCCCCTTGCGTTTTTTGTGTTTGAATAGTGAATGTGAATATTTAGATGATGATTTTATTATATTCCAGGATCGGCATACACTGGCGTTGACTTTTGCAAGAAATTATGTGGAGTATCTATTGTCCGAAGGTGAGGATTAAATCAGTTATTTACTTTGGGAGTTTGTTGGCATCTTGCTTCAGGAACGTGTTGAGCGGCAAGTTCTCATCTTGGGGTGGAAGCAATAATGAGTTTAGATACACTCTTCAGCCTCCTGACCCTGATGTGGAGCCTCAATACAGATATATTTCTGCTAACCAGTACTTGTCTGTCACTTACAGTGGAGAAAGCATGGAAAATGCATTGCGAGCATGTTGCAAAGGAATAAAAATCGGAAAAATTCTCATCCACCGTGATGGAGACAATGGAAAACAGGTAAAATTTTCTGTTTACCTGATAAGAAATTCAACTCAGTACATGAGGATCACATTTCAGTTATCTCTTAACATTGCATTAGCTGTTTCCATGCATGAGGATCACATTTCAGTTATCTTTTAACATTGCATTAGCTGTTTCCAACTTATGCAGCTTATATATGAGAAGCTCCCCAAGGATATTTTAGAACGGCATGTCCTTCTTCTAGATCCTGTTCTTGCTACAGGTAATAAGTTTCTATTCACTTCAAACCAGAATAGATAGCGTAACTTTGCCATTGTCTGTTTTGTCGTAAAGTCTCAAGTATACGTTCCTGTAGTGTTACTCTTTTTTGTTTTAGTTGATTGATGAGATTTTTCTTGTCGCCTCACTATTCTGGCTTCTCAATGAATAATGTAGATTCTTCTGAAAATTGTATCCTTATATGGAATCTGATTTCATGTCAGCACAGAGATTTTGCTATAATAAGTTTGTTCATGGGAAGAAGCAATTTTGATCCATGTGTAAAATAGTACTTGGAGCCATACATTGGCTTGCTGTTAGTGTAGTTTTGACAAATCTGGCCATTTACCAGCTGAACAATAATTGGAACGATCTGATCCTATTGAAAGATTGAGAAAATTTGGTCATTGATTTAAGAGCAATCTTTATTTTTTGCTGTCTAGTGGTGCACTATTAGGATGCATGGCTTGTATTCATATGTGGTACGTCAATATAGGCATTCATTGTTCAACAATGGAAACTAGATGATTGATTGCTATCTTTTATAATTTTCCTTAAGGTAACTCTGCAAACCAAGCGATTGAACTTCTCATACAGAAAGGAGTTCCAGAATCCCACATCATATTCCTAAACCTAATATCTGTAAGTTACTATCTTTTGATAACTTTCTCGAAAGTAAATCTATACTGGTTGCAGTATCTTGCTCGAGTTTAGATTGCTAAAGTCTACTGATATGCTCACTCTGGAATTTCAGGCTCCTGAGGGCATCCATTGCGTTTGCAAAAGGTTCCCATCCTTGAAAATCGTCACTTCAGAGATTGATGTTGCATTAAACGGGGAATTTCGGGTCATACCGGGCATGGGTGAGTTTGGTGACCGGTACTTTGGCACTGATGATTAAACAGAGTAACTAAGCAGGAGAGGAACTACTGGATGTTCCTGTCAAGTGAGACTAATATCAAGACTTTATTAAGACTAATGTGTCACTTTATGAGCTATATCATTCATTTTAATACGAGAAATAGTCACGTGATCGTCTGCCAAATATATTCTAAAAGCTGAATGGGCAAAATATTCAAAAATGCTGGTAAGTGCAGTGTTCCCTGGTCATATTGAAAGGTTTGGGTGTCTTAATTATCTCAATAGTATAACTTGTGGTGAAGTTCCTCATTCTTGGGAAAACATTCCTTTCTTTTGTGTCCTTGATGTCTTTGTGGCTCATTACCAGATTCAATATGTTCTCTTATCATCAGCCTTAGATTCTTGCTAGCTGATCAGCATAGTCACATGTTGGTGAAAGAAAATTCCGTTGTCCTTTATAGCGTACATCTCACTGGCCAAAACTCTCTTACAAGCTTTTCAGCTTGGTTGGCAGAAAAATATTTATAAATCACTGTTGTTTTCACTTGCTAGTTGGTTTCTTTTCGTGGCAGTCAAAATGTTTTTTTACCCGTTCTCATCGTTGTTTTTGACAGTCTAGATTTATTTGGAAATGGTTCATCAGAGATTCCAAGAGAGCTTACAAGCTTGTAACATGGCAACTCTCTCTTTGTTCATGGATGTTAGAATACACACTATACAAATTAGTTATTTTATAGTGTTTTTCTTTTTATGTGAACAAAGAACATATTGCATGTTTTAGGTCTTGTTTGGCACCATGCTTCAAAAATGTTTTTTTTTTAAAAAAATTATTTTTATTTTTTACTTTAAATTAAAAAAAAATTAGTGTTTTTAGATCATTTTCATGTGTTGATGTGAAAAAATATATTTTTTTTTAAAATAAATTATTTTGATGTATTTTTAAACAAAAAACATTTTCAAAAGCAATCTTAAATAGATATTTTGTAGATATTTTGTGGGATCTTGAGGTTGGAAGTTTTGAAAGCATTCATTTTCTAAGATAGAACAAAATAGAGCCTTTCATGTCATTAATTTCATACCATGACATATAAAAATACTATTTTGATATTTTATTTTTTATTATAAAATATATATTTTTAACAAAGACAATTATTTCTAAAAAAAATCTCTTGTATTCACTATGATAAAAAAAAAAAAGGTATTAAAACAATTATATTTTAAAATAAAAAACCTTTTGAACTAGATTTTTTGTGGTGTTCAGAAAGAAAATGATACGCTCAATGAACTAGTTTTGATCTATAGCAAAAAGTGTGTACTCTCGGCATGACCAGAAAAACTATGGCCGATCCATGTGATATTCTGAATTGCCTGGACTTGTTAGGGGACAACTTGCCTAGAAAGCGACCAATCAGCTCCAAGCTATCAATGATCCATCCTTTTATAAGGTCCTGAGGGGAATCAAAAACTTTGTAGAGGGCATTTGCCACGGAAACCTTTGTAGTCTATCTGTTTTTTTCTCATATGCAAAGTTCCAGTGTCCAGTGACGGATGTATTTCTATTTTCATCAGTGAAACGAACGAGTCAATCTGGTGTTCACGCCTAATTAACTGAGGGTAGAGGGCAGTAATTCCAAGAGTTGTTAAGGGTAATTATGGGTCTGCAGTATGTTAAGTCAGTAGATGGTTTTTAATTGTAATAATTATATTAGTAGGGAACGTGGGTTAATTGTTATTTAGTAGTGGTCAATTATTATAATTCTAGTTATTCTGATTCTTGTAAAAATACTAATGCATATTTAAGGTTAGAGATTTATGAGAAGATCATGCTTGATGCTTGTTTATGAATTGAGAGTATGGAGGTCCCTGACTTTTTAAATTGCCATAATTATTCTTTATAAGTAATTAATTAAAGTTGTACCTACGGTATAATAAATGATATCAAAGTTGTCTTCCCACAACATGGTTGAAGACACTCGATTATTACAATTATCTGACACGGTGAATCATCTACAAGAAGTAACTACTATCCTAAAGGAAGAGCAATTCAAGCATGGCTTGTCAATGGAAGATGTGCTGCAATAACTTAATAATCTGTCATCAAGCTATGATAGCTTGGTATAGATCACAACCAGGCGTAATTCAAGAGAAGGCACTTATAATAATATCAGGGTTCGTGCTAACCCATTGTTTGAGAGACATGGAAGAGTTCAAACTCGATCTCTTCGATTTGATTTCTCTTGTTTTGATGGTGGAGATCCCAGCGAATGAATTTTGAAGGAACAACAATTCTTCAACTATTTTTAGACTCTAAAGGACCATAAGATGGAGATTGTTTCATTCCACATGGAAGGAAAGACACTGACTTGGTATTACTAGCTGAAGGAATGAAGTCCAACAACAATCAACAATATGCGGTGAATTCATGGAGGCTATTCGCACCAAATTTGAACCTTCACCTAATGAAGATCTAGTAGGTGCATTCACCAAGACCAAGTTAAGACAGACGAGAAATGTAGAAGATTACCAAACCAATTTTTAGATTCTATCCAATAAAATAAATGGGGTAAGTGAAGATTTTCACATAAGTACTTTCTTAAGTGATTTAAAAGATAAACTGTGAATTATTATTACCATGTTCAAGCCAAATACCCTTGTTTTTGCTTTTGGGTTGACACGTCTACAAGAAGAAGAAGTTAATAGGAAACAATACCCTTACTGAAACAATCAAACACAAAATACACCTACATTCAAGTTCCCACTCAAATCACCTACCCAAAATCCCTCTACAAAACTACCAGCTTCAATCTAGTCCTTAGACTACCAGCTCCCCCACATTCACGACCTAACCTGCATTCTAGAAAATAAATCCATATCCTATTAGACGAATAAGTCTCAACCAAATGCAAGAAAGAAAGAGAAAGGTTTGTTTTATTTTTATGATGAAAGGTATCAACTAAGGCACAAATGGAGCAAGCCTAAGTTGTATTTATTAGAAGGAATGGAGATTGAAAAAGAAGAAGAATCATGAGAGGAACATATCTCAAATCAAACTATCACAAATCAATTACATGTTGTTCCATAAACTTAAATGTTAAGCATATCTTTACATGCCATTGCAGGAGCCCCATCTCCAAGAACCATCAGGTTAGTTGGAAAAATTGGTAGATGTTTAGTCATTGTACTCACTAACATTGGTAGTACATATAGTTTTGTAGATGTAAATGTAACACAAAGGGCCATACTATCAATGGAAGAAAGCCACTTGACATTTTAAATGGCTAATGGAGATACCCTTTCCTTGTCATGGTTACTATAAAGCAGTAATGATAAAAATGCAGAATTGTAACATTTTAGCCAACCTGTTTTTATTGACCTTAGGAGGGTGTGTTGTTGTATTAGGGGTAGACTAGTTGAGAAGTTTGGGAACTATTCAATGGATTTTTGCTGATTTGAGTATGAGTTACCTTATGGGAAAAGAAAGTATTACTATAGGGTTTAAAGAAACCAGAAAGGGCTATAAAAGAGAACTCAATTTGAGCAATGTTAAACTTATGTAAGGAAGAGAGATATGGTTGCAGCTAATGGAGATCAATGAATGTTCAGAAGGAGTAACAACTGAATCTGCCATACAAGTTTTTTGAATGAATTCAAAACACTATTCATTGAACCCAAGGGACTACCACCTTCTAGAAATCACGACCATTAGATACAACTCTAGGAAGCAGTCAAACCAGCAAGTATTAGACCTTATCGATATCCCTACTACCAAAAAACAAAAATTGAGAAGTTGGTCAAGAAAATGTTAAAGGCTGGAATCATCCAACCAAGTCAGAGTCCATAATCATTACTAGTTTTGCTAGTGAGGAAGGTAGATGGAAGTTGAAGTATGTGCATCGACTACTGAGCCCTTAACAAACACACCATCAAAGCTAAGTTCACCATCCCTAATATAACTAAATTGTTGGATGAGCTTAATGGTGCAAAGTTCTTTTCTAAACTTGATTTGAGATCTGGTGATCATCAAATCAAAATGAAACCTTAAGATATGCCTAAACACTATATTTTGTACACATGAAAGGCACTACGAGTTTTTGGTGATGCCCTTTTAGGCTCACAAATGCCCCATCAACCTTCCAAGGATTGATGAATAACATATTTAGACCTTATCTTAGGAAGTTTATTTTAGTTTTCTTTGATGATATTCTTTTGTATAGCAAAATAGTGGGATAGCATGTAGGGTATTTAAAAACTATCTTAAAATTTTTACAACATCAACTATATGCTAAGTTTTCCAAATGTGTTTTTGAATGTCAAGAGGTAGAGTATATAGGTCATGTTATTTCTAAAGAAGGAGTCAAGACAGATCAATTAAAGATCTCAGCTATGTTGGAGTGGCCTGAATCTAAGAATCCTAAAGCCTTAAGGGGAATTCATGGGCTTGACAGGTTATTACAGATTGTTTGTAAAAGGATATGGATGTGTCGTAACCTTTTTAACTGCTTTAGTTAAGAAAAATTATTTTCAGTGAGTGAGGAGGCTAACCAGGCATTCACAACACTAAAGATAACCATGGTGACCCCCCCCTCATTCTTGCCTTACCAAAATTTTCCAGTTGCCGGATACGTGCGGTGGTCAGTTGAACTTTTCTTTCCCCTTTTCTCTCTACTGTAGGCCAAAATACACGGGAGTCCCCTCTGGTTATGGGTGTTTTATTTCGGTCCCTGATGCTTTAATTGTTTGTTATGGTCTTGATTTCTGTTATGGAAGCTTTGATATGTTTCAATTTTGTCCTTAGATGGAAGTTGATTATATATTGAGGTTTCAATTCGGTTATTATTTTTTTTTAATTTTTGGTTTGGTGTTTAATCCCTTAATATTTTCAGTAAAACAATATTGAATTTTGTTCTTCGATTGAAATTGATTATATATTTTATTTTATTTCAGCCCTTATACATTTCATTTTTGATATTATTTCCCTTTTCAGTAGAATAGTTTTGATTTTTTTTATCAATTTTGTCATTCAATTAAAATTGATTACAAATTTTGTTTTCATTTTGGCTCTTACTTTTAATTTTTAATTTTAATTCCTTTATTGTTTGTTTTTATATTTCTAAAATGCATAATAGAGAGTTTTGCTCTTATTTTACACCACCAAAGCTAAACTTATTATGTTTTTTTAACGCAAATTGTATTTAATACAAATAAAAATTAAAAATATAAACTAAGAGTAAATGTGTATAAATATAAATAAAAAATTAAAACTATATCAAAAAGACCGAAAAAATCAAGGGATCAAAATCAAACAAAAAAATAAAAAAAAATTAAAATTAAAATACAAAATAAAAAATTATATATATTGAAAGGAGAGAAAAAAAAATAAAAATTCTAGCAACGGAAAGCAGGGTAATGGCTCGTGAATACTATTTAGAATCCTTTCTGTTTATCCGGTTGGTTTTTGAGCTTTCACAAGTTTTTATTTTAAAAAAGTTGTTTTCATTTTAGTTTGATATTTTTAAATTATTTTAATGAGATAAAAGTTCTCACGATTTATTTCATTTAATGTAAAAATTAAATCCAAGTATTTTTCATATAGAATTTAGTCCTCTGGGCTTTTGTAGTAGCCATTGTCCATGAACCCCAACCTTCTCTTACACAGAAAACCATGTCACCATGTAGAGCTCTCACTGTTTCTCAACTCTAGAAAAATGAAAAGGGAAGCCGAGGGGGGAGCCAATAAACAAAGCAAAGCAAAGTCAAAGTCAGTCTTCTCTCTCCGCCATTGGCATTGCAAGGCAAATTCTTTAGCTCTAGCTCACTAAGAAGCACCACCCCCAAAGTAGAAAAAAAATATTAAATAAACAGAGGCAGAGACTTTTACCCTAACGAAAGATTTCATTTCTTTTCTGATTTTTACATTTCTGTTTTAACGAATCCAAATTCAAAACCCTTTTCCTTTATTTTTATTTTAATGCTCATTATCTGGAACAGCTGAATATCTTGTGTTCAATTACATCTCAAGTGCAATTAGGGTTTTTCATTTCTGTCTCTTGAAGCTCACTCACTTTTCCTTTCAACTAAAGATCAGGGCTTTTCTAGGGCATACAACTCTCTATTTCTGCTCAACTTTGATCCTTGATTCCTAAGGGCTTCAATTTGTTTGGATTTACATCTGTTTTTCAAGGTTTTTGTTGTGAGAGTGTTTTTGATGTTGTGTGCTTGAAGTTGCTTGGAGATCTTGTAGTTTAGCTTGTTCTTAGGCTAATTTAGTGGACAGCTGATAGAGTGATTAGTTATGTCCTTGAACAACAACAACAACAACCTACCAAAGAGTTTGGGGCAATCTTCGTCACCACTTGCTAATTCGGGGATGGTCAATTCATCGATGGGAGCGAACCCACACTTCTCACAAGCACAAGGACAAATGGGTGCTGGCTTTCAGGGTGGTCAGTTCCAGCTGTCCCAAGCACAGGCTGCTGTGCAAGCTCACTTGAAAGCACAGCAGGCTCACGCTCATGCACAAGCAGTCCATGCTTCTCAAATTCAAGCGGCTCATGTGCAACTCCAAGCACAACTCCAAGCCCAAGGGATCTCTCTTAACCAAACTCAGAATGTTGTCATAGGCAATTTGGGTTCGTCTTCACCGTCATTCTCCACTCCCGGTAATGCCAGTGCAAATCGCCCTCCTCAGAAACCTATGGGTAGGCCTCCTGGTGTTCCCATTTCGAGCATGGTTTCACCATTGAAACCAATGGATCTCTCATCCACTGCACGTAGAAAGAAGCAGAAGCTACAAGAGAAGCAGCTACAAGATAGAGTAGCTGCAATTCTGCCTGAGTCTGCTCTGTACACACAGCTTCTTGAGTTTGAAGCTTGTGCTGATGCTGCTTTAGCTAGAAAGAAGGTTGACATCCAGGAGGCCCTTAAAAGTCCTCCTTGTGTGCAGAAAACCCTTCGAATTTATGTCTTCAATACATTTGCCAATCAGATAAGAACAATCCCCAATAAGGTAAATGCTGAGCCTCCTACTTGGACTCTTAAAGTTATTGGGAGAATCTTGGAAGACGGGGTAGACCCTGATCTACCTGGGGCAGCCCAGAAATCAAACCCCTTTTATCCAAAGTTCTCATCTTTTTTCAAGAGAGTGACCATTCAGTTGGATCAGAGACTGTATCCTGATAATCATATCATCATATGGGAGCATGCTCGATCACCTGCACCTCACGAGGGTTTTGAAGTCAAGAGAAAAGGGGATAAAGAGCTCACTGTGAATATAAGATTGGAAATGAATTATTTGCCTGAGAAATTTAAGCTCTCTCCAGCTTTGATGGAAGTTCTTGGTATAGAGGTTGAAACCCGTCCTAGAATAATAGCTGCAATTTGGCATTATGTGAAGGCTAGGAAACTGCAGAACCCTGATGACCCTTCATTTTTCATTTGCGATGCACCTCTTCAGAAAGTATTTGGGGAATCAAAGATGAAATTCACAATGGTTTCACAGAGGATATCTCCTCATTTATCTCCTCCACAGCCGATACATTTGGAGCATAAAATTAAGCTTTCAGGGAATAGTCCAGCTGGAACTGTCTGCTATGATGTGTTGGTGGATGTACCATTTCCAATACAGAGGGAATTGTATGCTTTGTTGGCAAATGCCGAGAAGAATAAAGAGATTGATACCTGTGATGAGGCAATATGTACTGCTATAAGGAAAATTCATGAACATCGTAGGAGACGGGCATTCTTCCTTGGATTTAGTCAATCACCTGTGGAATTTGTCAATGCTCTGATTGAATCTCAAAGCAAGGATTTGGGGCTGGTAGCTGGAGAAACTAGTAGAAATGCTGAGAACGAGCATCACTCGAACTTCTTTAACCAACCATGGTAAGCTCAATTGCAATTTCTCCTTGTTTGAAGACTTGCTTTCTCATCTATTTGATCCTTAGCTACTGTCTTAGGTCCAATCATCCATTTGCTCATTACTTGAGTGCTACAGCTGAGTTGATGACTAGTCTTGTTTGAAATTCACCTTAGAATATGAGTCAGATGAAGTAATATCAAATGTATGTTGCCTGCTGAAAACTTTGTATCCTGAAAGATTAAAAACATAGGTTCTAACTTGCAATTGAGTCACATGCAACTTGCCAAATTGCTATTCACTTTTTCCTATTTAGTTTTGATATCAAGACATGATAGTAATTGACCACAATATCAAGCTTGTTTCTGTTAATGATTCACACAATTCACATATCGGCAATGAGGATGCCCAGACAAAGTTATTGAGATTAAAGAAGGGATTTTTTTGTTTGAGGATTCTAATGCCCGGTTAAAAAGAGACTGATTTGGGCAACTAATTCAATTTATGAAAGCCTGCACATGAGAGTTCAAAAAGAAACATTCACTCATCTGTACTTATTTTGAACTCAACAGGGTTGAAGATGCTGTTATTCGATTCTTGAATCGCAAGCCTGCTGTAGGAAGCGATGCTCCTGGGAGCACATGATTTGGGAAGTTTTAAGAGCTGCTAATCTGTAAACACTGCCATTGATTCTTTAACCTAGCATTTGTAGATCTTCACCTTTATTTTGTGGAAATAGCACAGCCTATCATTGCCCTATTGCTAATTGTCCTGGCAGGAATGCTTCTTGCCTGTAATACGACAAAATATGATTGGTAGCTTGTTTAGGTTTAATTATTCTAGTACTTGCTTGAATCATGATGTTAGTACCAAAAATAAATAAATAAAAATTTCCCATCATTGAGCATATGTTTTGTCAGTTTTGTGAATGATGCATTTAATGGTAAGCATAGCTGTTGCTGAGAAACTTACTAACTGGAGAGGACATTGGCATTGTGGCCAATACGTTGATTGTTTAAATTTTTGTGTTTTTAAATTGTATAATTTTTATATATTGATTTATAATGTTAAAAATAAATTTTAAAAAATCAAAAATATATTATTTTAATATATTTTTATAATCTGTTATTGTTATGTTTATATCAAACTCGCATGCATATTTACTTTATTTATTATCTACTCCTTTAGCGCTCAATATAATGGCCTGTCCGGCGCACGCAATCAAAGATAGGCAGTTGAGTTATGATTGTACACAGCATATCTCATTTTCTTATCATCGTATTTCCTTTATTTTTTTTAACTGTTGGGTATAAAACTACGAGATTCCCAAGCTTGGTGAATAGCTTCTACAATTGTAGAGTTAGCACATCGACATTACCAGCAGATGACTTCAGTTAGTTATATATATATATATATATATATATATATATATATAACTAACTGAAGTCATCTGCTGGTAATGTCGATGTCTAACTCTATATATATATATATATATATTATTTACTTGCGTTTCGTCGCGACCGAAATTATATTTTTTCAATGCAAGAAAATACTAATTATATAAGATTTTTTTTTATTATACTATAAATTTGACAAACCTATTCTCAAACTGTATTTTGGTAATGAGGCAGACCTTCTAGCCATGGCTCTCTAGACCAGGCTCTTCGTTTATCTTCTCAATTCTTCCTTACATTAGCAAATACAAGTTAAGGTATCATTTCGAGTTATGAAATAGAGGTATTATTTAATAACCTAATATTGAAAATGAAATTATATAAAATCTCATTCCAAAGATATAATTCAAGTGGCATAGGGCTAGAATGTAAGCTATTTAATATATATTTTCCAAGATTATATTTGCAGGAGTTGATACCTAAAATATAAGTAAAAAGCTTTGGTCTTACACGTCCATCTTTAGATAATAGTGTTTGGTGCGTTTGAAAAATGTTTTTTTTTTAAATGATTTATTTTTTATTTTTTATTTTAAATTAAAAAAATTGGTGTTCTTAGATCATTTTTGATTTGTTGATGTTAAAAATGATTTTTAAAAAATAAAAAGAATTTCATTTTAATGTATTTCTGAATGAAAAATATTTTTAAAGCAACCTCAATTGCACTCCAAAAAGATACCAAAAACATTTTAATGTAGTACGACCATATAGGTCTCTAAAATTTCTCCACCAAAAACCCGTTAAATGAAGTAGATTGGAAGCAGTATCAGCATTCTAATAATAATAATAATAAATATTGAGTTATATTTCGTTGGGAAAAAGAATGTAAAGCGCCAAATTGAGAAATTTGAACACAAATATTGTTCAGATAAGCATTAGACAACTCGGAATTTATAAAATTTAAAAAGCTTATCCAAATTAAAATCAGATTTATCTATCATTTAAACTTACATGTTATCCATTTCCCTAACTCTTCTATAAATACGTCTTCACCCCCTTTTATTAAAATTTGCGATCCCTTCATTCTGACAAGAAGGAACATGATGAGTGCTTCAGGCTCTATGTTTTCATTCACAGCCTTTGCCATTCTTTTCCTTTGCTCCTCTTGTGTTGCATATGAGGTGACTTTCGATAATAGAGCAATCAAGATTAATGGAGAGCGAAAACTAATTATCTCCGGTTCCATCCACTATCCTCGCAGTACTCCAGAAGTAAGCAAGCATTAAATACAATTTTTTGTTTTCCTTTTGTTATTATTATACACTGTCGAATAACCTTTTCTATATATATATATATATATATATATATATATATATATATATATATATATATATATATATATATAAATGTAGATGTGGCAATCCCTTATTAGAAAAGCAAAAGAAGGGGGTCTCAATACGATCGAGACTTACGTTTTTTGGAATGCTCATGAACCTGAACAACGCAAGGTTTTTGCGCCCTCCCTTTCAATGGTTAATCAAAGATCAGTTTATATATATATATATATATATCGGAATTGTTATATGACCTTTCGCATTTTATTCGCTAGTATGATTTTTCAGGGCATTTGGATCTTGTTAGATTTATCGAAACCATTCAACGTGAAGGGCTTTATGCTATCCTTAGAATTGGACCGTATGTGTGCGCGGAATGGAATTATGGGTAATTAGTTGTATTGAATAATATTTTCAATTTGAAATGATCATTATTTCATAATAAAGGTTTAATATATACTTTTATAATCCTTATAAATGTAGAGGATTTCCAGTTTGGTTGCATAACTTTACCAAACATCGAGATGAGAACAAACAATACAGTATACCAGGTCATTAGCTTGTTAACTTTACTATTCTCTTTTCAAGTTCAATTTTTAAAGAAAACGTTTTAATGATTGATCGACTTGCATTTTAAATATAGAATGAGATGCGGATTTTTACGCAAAAAATAGTGGGCATGATGAAGCATGAGAACTTTTTTGCCTCGCAAGGAGGCCCTATCATACTCGCTCAGGTACGTAATTATTAGATAAATTTTGGTTTTTTTATTATGCGATTGCAAGAGATAGTAATGCTGTTTATCTTTCTATGTGGTTGCATATTCACAAAAGATTGAGAACGAATATGGAGATGTGGAGAACGCATACGGAGAAAACGGGTGGAAGTACGTCGAGTGGTGCTCTGATTTGGTCAAAAGTTTTGAAGTCGGCGTTCCCTGGATAATGTGCAAGCAGGATAATGCTCCCTTTCCAATCGTATTATCCATATATCCCCATCATCATCACTACATAATAATATACAGTCACTTTCTTATATATGTTGAATCCTTTTATTTTGCTGCGATCTGACTTCATAGATTAGCGCCTGCAATGGTTTTTATTGCGATGGATGGCAGAGCCCCAAATCTGATTCTACTCCCAAGATTTGGACTGAGAATTGGAGTGGCTGGTTGGTCTTTTGCTTTTCACTCGTTGTTTACTTTTAATATGGAACTTATTTTCTTAATAACTTGAGCTAGGTTCAAGACTTGGGGCTCCCGAGATCCCCATAGAACAGCTGAGGATCTAGCTTTTGCTGTTGCCCGTTTTTACCAACTCGGTGGTGCTGTTCAAAATTACTACATGGTTAGGACATGCAACTCTATTTGATCATCGTATCGTTTTCCTGCTGATGATAATTAATAATCTTCTTCTTTCCGATGATGACAGTATCATGGTGGTACTAATTTTGGACAGACAGCTGGAGGTCCATATATCACTACCTCGTATGACTATGATGCGCCGCTGGACGAATATGGTATGGGAGTTTTTCATTTTTCTTTTCTTTTCAGGAGAATTCATTTCAATATAAAAAAGTCTGATAGTCTCTGCACCGAGGATGGGTTTGATTTTCTGTTTATGTTAATATTTAGGTAATCTGAATCAACCGAAGTGGGGACATCTTAAAGCGCTCCATGAAATTCTGATGTCCCTGGAGAAAACTCTTACATATGGTTCTGTCGAGCACCATGATTATCAGAATCTACAATATGTTAGTTTCTTATTTGCCCTTATACTATGCTACATTTATTTTCAGCAGACTGGTATCCCTTTGGGAAACAGAAAAGAAGTAGAAGAGAGGCTGGTATGTATATATGTAATGAGATTTTCTTCAAATCTGCAGGTGACCGTTTATTCTTACCAGGGGAATAGAACTTGCTTTATGTCAACTTCAAATAACTATGATTTTCACTTGAATTTCGAAGGGAATGATTATGTGATACCTGCTTGGTCTGTTAGTATCCTCCCTGATTGCTACACAGAGGTTTATAACACTGCCAAGGTACGTACGTAGCTTTGACTTTGATTGTGAATTTGTTGTTTTCGACACAAATAATAAAAACGGTGTGCTCAATATTGTTAAGACTAATTTGTAGGTCAACGCTCAAACTTCTATAATGGTGAAGAAGCCAAATGTCGGCGAGGATCCTGATCGATTGGAATGGGTGTGGAGACCTGAGCATGCTCTTCATGTCGACAGGAAAGGCTCACTAAAAGGCAGCAGCACCTTGGTTGCAAATGAGCTTCTGGATCAAAAACGTGTAACAAACGGTTCTAGTGATTACCTGTGGCTTTTGACGAGGTAATGCACTTTTTATGTACGTTGTTTTAGGAAATTTTATCTCCCGTCCTTCAGTCTTTACATGTATAATCGATCACTAATGTGCATGCAGTTTCGAGCATGACGAGAGAGATGCAGTTTGGGGCAAAGCCAAGAAAGTGACTCTCCATGTAAACACAGATGGGCACGTGATGCATGCATTCCTTAACGGAAAGCATATTGGTACGCGTTAGCTAGTTTCCTATTTATTTCGTCATTTACTAATTAATAGTAATATATTATTTATCTGTTTTGTTTTTTCACCTTACCCTGGCTCTTCATCTTTCCAGGATCACAGTGGAATACTGATGGTGATTCATCCTCGAGAAATCCATCAAACTGAAACATGGAACGAATCGACTTTCTTTGCTTAGCGTTACCGTAGGTCTGCCTGTAAGTACCGATCGATAAACTTTGTTAATGATTCAAGTAATTTGATTCGTGAACTTGCCATGCTTGCTGATACAATCTTCTTAATTTGTTTCCGCAATTTTGCTAGAATTATGGTGCGTTCTATGATAAAAAAAGAGTAGGCGTCCATGGTCCTGTTAAGCTGATAGCAAAAACCAATAATGGAGACGTGGAGAGAAATATCTCATCAAACCAGTGGGTGTACAAGACTGGATTACATGGTGAAGAACTTGGACTTGATTTAGTTGAAAGCCATCACAATCACAACTGGAAGACGGAAAATCGCCCAGAAAACAGGAAGATGATCTGGTACAAGGTGATGTATCCTAAAACCGGATCGAGTTATTCTAATCAATTACATTCCACAGTAGAAAGTTCCATTTCTTTTTAACTATATACTTCCTGGTTTGTGTATGATTGCAGACAACCTTCACAGCTCCATTGGGAACTGACCCCGTAGTTGTAGATTTACTGGGCTTGGGTAAGGGAGTTGCCTGGGTGAATGGTTTTGACATTGGAAGGTATTGGCCAAAACAACTCGCCCCGGAAGAAGGATGTGAAGTTGAGTGTGATTATAGGAGAACTTACAGTCCAAGTTCCTGTCAAACTAACTGCGGGAAGCCTTCCCAACGATGGTGATCATTTTTTTTCAAACTTTTATTTTCTTGTCAATGCTTCATGCGGCGGCGAAGTCATGACTTTTTTTCAACTTGAGTGTTCAGGTATCACATTCCAAGATCTCTTCTCAAAGCAGATGATAATGTTCTGGTTTTATTTGAAGAGTTCGGTGGCACTCCTGACCTTGTCAGCATCCAAACTGTTACGGTGGGAACAGTCTGTGCAGACGCTTATGAAGGTCAAACCCTAGAACTATCTTGTCAAGGAGGAAACGTTTTCTCACGAATCAAGTTTGCTAGCTTTGGTCTACCAGAGGGAAGTTGTGGATCTTTCAATAAGGGAACATGCCACGCTGAAAACACTTTACCCGTTGTGAAAGATGTAATTAAAATATTTCCTCTGCAACTTTCAGCCTTTTATGATAATAACATCTTCTTTACTGTCCTATATATTTTTGATGGGAAATGCTAATCGAATAGCTTGATTTTACCTTTACTGACAGGCATGCCTTGGGAAGGAAAAGTGTTCCCTGAAAATTGCAGAGGAAACCTTCGGAGTTCTGCGTTGCAAGGCTGATGCTTATAGGCTTGCTGTTGAAGCAGTCTGCTAGCAAGCGCTATGAAGGAAAGAGGTTTTGTTATGTTAGTTGTCTAAATAAAACCTTTTAGAGATTTTAGATCTAAGCAGCATGTATTCATTCAGTTTGGTAGTTTTGTACTATTCTTTCTGTTGAATTCTGCACCTATTTATATCACTCATGTTTTGCGATTGAATGCACCATCTTCGACCACCACTAAAGCTGCAATCACCACCATTCAAGGGAGTAATACCCTAAGAAGATGCATGGTGTCTTAAACGGTGTTGTTTTGGGTAAACCCTACAAATTAATTTTTTAATTTGGGATTTGTCAAAATTCAATCTGATCCTCATTCTTCCACTTTTGTTTAATTGTGCTCGTAAGTACCCTTGAATCTCTAATTGCATGCATTTTCGCTCCTGTCGAATTCAATTTCGAGCCCTAAAATTGAGCTTCCTTTTCAATTCTGTTTTGGTTTCTGATTTGTTTAATTGAACCCCTAATTGGTCAATGAACTGTTTAATTTGTCTTCAATTTGGCTCCTTGAAGTCGCAAACCTTTCACAAATGGGTCCTCGATAAAAGTAATTGAGCCTTCTAAAAATTTCAACTGTGTCCTTACAAATCATAATTTGCATTTCTCTATCCCAACTAAAAATATTTTCTTACCAATGAGCTCATTCATCAATCAAAAAATGAGTTGCCGAATTTTCCATTCCTGTACAACTTGGTCCTCTGACAACAATTTATTTTTTAGGTCCCTAGTTTTTGCAATGCTTATGAAGCAAAATGTCATCAAGGCTTTTGAGTAGTGATCTTGAAAGAAGATGTTTGCCCAACTTGCTCGGTGATCCACCCATCCAAAGGACTTTGCCTTTATGATATAAGGTGATGTCAACCATGGGTAGAAGAATAAAATTTATATACATAGGAAAATTATGTGAGGCAAAATACATAAAAGAAAACTTATAAATGGAAAACATGCTATTTACCTCATCATTTTAGGATGGAAATAACGTCATCCTATTCAATACAGTAACGACGTCGGTTTATGATTACCCGGCCACTTGCATAGACCTGAACCTTTTTTTCTTTTCTCATCTCAAAGAACTATACTCTTGAATTTGTTTCTAAGCTTTGCTTTCAGAGTGTCCGAATTTATCACTAGCTCTTATTAATGTCAGTTACCTCTTTAATTAATCCTCTTTTATTCTTATCTTAGCTAGAATCGCCCCAAGTTCTACTAAAGTAGGGACAAAGAATTTAATAAAAAATTACGTTTCTGTTGTTTAAGGAGGAATTCAGTAAATCGGCCACCAACACCAGACGATGCAGTGGAAGAGCAGGAGGATCAAGAGAAACAACCGACACTTCAAGAAATAATTAACATTAAGGTTCTTTATCTTTTTCCTAATTGGTTTTTGATTTTTATTATCAATAATGGAGGGTGCTTAATTTGTTGATTAATTTGATTTTGTTTTTTTAGTTGATTGAGAGTGGAGAAAAGGAAAGATTAATGGAGCTTTTAAGAGAAAGGCTTATTGAATGTGGATGGAAAGATGAAATGAAAGCTCTTTGCAGGTTTTCACTGCCCTCTCATGTTTTGGTTTCATTGCTGTTTGTGTTGTGGCTATCTTTTGATTTTCGTGGTCTTGAGAATGAGTAGAGATATTTTGTGCGAAAAAAACTAGATCAGGTTTTTTTTTTTAAATGAGCTCATCGGATTTGGGTGAAACAATTTGCATAGGCTAGGTTACAGTTACCAGTAAATGGCACTTCTGGTAACTGCTCATGTTAAATCCACGGTCAGAACCCAATCCTTCTTGTTAGTAGTGGTGAATGAAGCATGTGATTGTGTTCATAGTTGACATGAAAAGCATGGGGACTGACACCACATATGGGAGGAGTGACTTTCAGTGGATAATTTATCATCTAGGGAGTATAGCAATTGGGAAGAGTAACTTTGGTCTAACAAGAAGATTTTTTTAATGGGAAAAACTGAGATGAGCATCATCATTATCCATCACATTGATTCGCAGTTTCCTTAAGGAGGATCCTATCTTCCAAACTGTGTTTTCATGTAGATGAAAATGCTGCCTCAGTGTCATCCTATCCAGTATGTATATCAACGAATTATATGGTCCATATCTTGATGTTTTAGGAGACCTTCCACGTGGAAGAATGACAAGATGTGATGTGAGATCATGCTCTCTAAGTTATGACAGAATCATGTTCTCTAAGTTATGACAGAATGGATGCAGAGTTTGTCCAAGAGGTTCTCCCATCTCCTTTTAAAGTTCTATGATTTGTTATGATTGTTTGAGGCTCACTAATCTGAAAAAGTTGGAATTGGATTGGTAAAAAGGCTGAACCGGTTGTTTCTGTTTCTAGAATGCTAGAATTGTGCTCCTGATCTATGGAAACTTCCTTGAGGAATGCTTTGGATAGTGATGCAGCTAGTTTTTGGTTGGGGCTCTCTTTAAGGAAATGCGTGCTTAACAGGACTCCATTCATGACTTTTGGAAGTGCATGACACAAGAAGGATTATAAATGACATGCTTTATATAGTTATAGGATGGAGTATTTGAATCTTGACCTTTTAACCCTGTTTAGACTTTTATGCAGCTTTTTTTTTCCGACCCATATTCTTACTGTATATATATATATATATATGGAAAGCTAGGCTTTGATTTTTAACAAAATTGTTTAGTATCATTTTCTCCATTCTAAAATCTCTCTCAATGTCATTGTGTTGTAGGGCATTTATAAAGAAGAAAGGAAGTAACAATGTTACCGTGGATGACCTTGTACATGTAATTACACCTAAGGGCAGAGGTGGGGGATCTTCTGTTGTCGACACAGGATAATTTATTGGTTTATCTGCAGTTCACTAGAATTCAGATGTAAATTTGGGCAACTGTTTGGAATTTGAAAAGGAATTCGATTGTCTTGACTTGATTTCATGTCTACCCGCTCTTTAACACACCTTCTGTTTGCTGAGGGTTTTTTTCCCCAGTTCAGTCAGGAGTTTCAGTCACAGTTCTTTTTTATTATTATTCTTGTTTGCCTTTTGTTTTATATCATTTTTTTATCTGAAAATTTTGCACCCTTACACCTGCAGCCTCTATTCCTGATTCTGTGAAGGCCGATCTGTTGCAAAGAATCCGATCTTTTCTTGTTCAAGCTGCTGTTTGATATGCCGCCCCTATCCCCTAATTGCTTACAAGTAGGAAAGCTGAAGCTGTTGATGAATGGGAATGGAAGGTTTGTTTACTGCTGTTACGGTGAGGGCTCTTGAAGAGTGGAGGCAGCTGTGGTTTACTTTAAAACATGCATGTTGAAAACGAAGGGAATGGGATATCAGTGTGCTTGAAGCTTGAAAGAAGATTCATGAGCTTTTAACCATAAAATCCGAATACTACTCTCGCAATTGTGATGTTTGACACTATAAATATTTACAGGTCAGACTATTCTGTGATTTTTCTGTATGATTCTTGATTAGGAAGACCTGGAATTTATTTTTTAAGTTTGTTTTTTGCTGGACATGGAGCCTTTTCTTGCATTATCTTAAGATTCACCCAGCCAGACTGGAAACCCCAAGCTTGCGCTCTATGGGAAATCTGTGAAAGGCAGAAGCTGACGTGCATCACAAAGCCTACATCATTTCCATACTCTGGAAGATTTTCTTAAGCCGAAGAGCCTGCTTGTTCACAGAGGTCTAATAGATCCAGAGTCTGCAAAACCATCATGGGCATTTATGAGCACATGAGAGCAAAAAATCAGTCTGTATATAGGAAAAAAAATACACATTCAAACACAGACAGCAAAGTTTGTAGTTGCTGATCATACCTCAGGAACTGAGAGCTCATGGCGAAACTTGTAGTCGCTGATCATAATGATGCAAAACCTGCCTAAAAGTATCTTCCTCCAATGCCTTGCAGTGTTTTCTAATCCCGGATCCTCACCAGTTTGCTAATCACCCAAAATCCTGATGAGATGTCACACAACATAGATGCTTGTGAAAATTAAATATATTAAAGAAAAGAGGGAGAAAGCTAGCTCGCAGGAAAAGTTAACAGAATTAGGCCAAAGACAAGTGTGTAGAAGAAAACCATTGCTGCACAAAACAAACCGTTATTAAATATAAGTGATGAGCATCGGCAAGCAATCTTACAACTCGCGAGGAAAAATTGGACAGGAGCAACCCAAAGTTAGTTGGTCTACACGTGTTCTATAATTGAATGTTGACTAGGATATATTCCAACAACAAAGGAGAAGAGTGATAGAGGTAACCACGTATTTCATTCAACTATTGAAAAAACATAACAACTGTCAGACAATACACTAACATAGAAAGAAGCACATTTTTTTAAACCCCCACACCTCCCAAAAGAAAATCCATCCTTTCTAATCCAAGTTATCAAGTAAAAAAACGCTTGCCAGCAGTATTTGTCAAGGAAAAACCATGGTATTTGAGCGATGAAAGTTGCAGTAAACCATTTCAATATGTCCCTCTTCATTCCCTGTAAAATAGTCATTTTCTTAGGAAAATCAATTAGAAAACCACTTCTCCAGGAAAAGCAATTCCAGACCAACATTCAGCATAATTCCACCCTGGGTATTCAATTCCAGACAAACATTCAGCATAATTCCCCCGGGCACAATCATTAATTCTCATCAACATGATCTCACAACAATGGATAAACATGCAAACAGTTGTGTGCTATGGGAAAGCAGACAGAGCCATATTTATAACATGACAAACTAAATACTGCTCAGATTTTGAGTTTTAAACAAAGACAGTCTCAATGACTTGTTTTCAACTGCTTGCACAGCCTTACCGATACAAACTCTCACAACATAGCACATAAAAAATCTCGAAATCACACAGACCCAGAATCAAAAGTTTTTTATTTTTAAGTCATAACGACCAAGTAGCAAATACAAAAACAGTTTCCTTTCTCTGCAACATTTCTCAGACACCAAACAACACTTAAATTCCTTACAAAAGGGGGACTTAAATTAACCAGAAGCAAAACCCACATTTAATCCAACAATATTGAATATTTACCCTAAAACAAGACTATTGTGAACTCAATTACCAGCCAAACACAAAAATATAATAGCTTTAGTAAACCAAAATCACAATCCACATTTAAAAGCAACTTAGAAATTATAAAAAAAAAAAAAAAAAAAAGTAAAGCTTGAATTTTAACCTTTTAAAAAAAAAAAAAGACAATTGAACTGAAGCTTGTTTCGAGCTTTAAATTAAGGAATTGAAGCTTGACTAAAGAGTGAATAATTACACAAATAGATTAAGAGGAACGCTGGATTTGGGGCATCCAGAGAGAGAGAGAGAGAGTACCTTCTTTTCTTTTATCTGCCTTCAAATGTGAAATCAGCAGTACACGACTCAGTGAGTGAGGGAAAGAGATGGAGTGGATTTTTAGTTTTGTATTTATAGATTGGTATTCCAAAAATGCCAATCTGATGTTTATGTAATGCTTTGGCGCCACTGCGGGTTTTCTTTTTATTATTATTATTATTATTTTGTTTTGAATTTTTGTGAGTGAGAAAAGCAATTGAAATTACAACTTTGCAAGGGGTAGTAGTGGACGCTGAAGACGCTCGTGCTCTCTGCTTCCACGCGCCAAGCACGCAGCGTGTCAATTCTTGTTTTTTTTTTTTTTTTTCTTGGATCAAACTGGAAAATGGTTTTGACATTACTAAGGTAATGTTTGTTCTTTTATACTTTTTATTTTGTTTTTCTTGATTTTAAATTATATATTTTTAATTATTGTAATATGTTTAAATAATTTTTAAAATATATATATACACATTATATTATTTAAAAATATTTTTTTGTGCAATCACTAATACATTATAAACCTACACATGCCCCATTTTATTATTATTAAAGAAAAAGTCAAGGCATATTGTGAAAATATTGTTTGTTCACACTCATGTAAATGTGAATTAAAATAGTTATGTATTTGCTCTGTCGTCTCATATTAAATAATTCAAAAGTTGAAAAGTTGACACTGCTATGTTAACTATTCATTTTAATTAATTAGCAAGGAGAACTGTATGTGTATATGTATATGTTTAATAATTCAAAACTTGAAAAACTAACACACCGATGTTCATTACTCATGTTAATTTAATGGAAGAGATTGCTATGTTCATGTTGTCTTTTAAATACTTTGCACTTTTCATGTTAATTAATTTGGTATCGGTGTTCATATTAATTAATTGGTGTGTGTGTGTGTGTGTGTATATATATATATATATATATATATATATATATATATATATATATATATATATATATATATTCTCTTATCAACTAGTAAATGACTAATGTAAATCTTACTTTATATGTATTTTAGGTTTTATTAATAGATTATATTACCCTCTATTATTATTATTTGGAGAATGCATTGTCCTTCATAATTAATAAATCTATAAAATACCTTGTTTTGAGATAATAATATTTTATCAAAGCATATTTAAAACAAATATATAACACCTGAATTCTAACTCTATTGTATATTTCTAAATAAATATTTTATTATGAAAATACAAAAACAAATCAAGAACAAGAAAAAATATAATATGATAAAAAAATGTTTTAAAAATTAAATATATCAAACCCATGTGAGAAGTGTGTTTTAAGATCATTTTAAAAAAGACAATATTTTCAATTAACGCAAAACTGACCCGGTAGTAACCTTATGTTATTTTTAAAAAATGTACTATCAATATTAATATCATTATTTATAATATATACAATTTAAGGTAATTTGGTTTATATAAATAATGAATGTAAATTATGAAGTGAGATTAAAAAACTAGTAGATTAAAAAATCATATTTTGGTTTTATTATTATTTATTTTTGTAAGGTCATGTTTGGAAAAATCATCTTCTTCTTTCGTAGAAACTCTCAAAATATACTTAAAGGTGTGTTGTCCAAACACCTTTTTAGCCCAAAAATTCCTTAACAAAAAAGTTGTCCAAACAAACATAGCCTTAAGTACTTAGACCCAAAACAAAACCAAATAGACTGACCTAAAAATATTAAAAACCAAGGTTTTACCTAAAAACTAAATCAAAAAAAGTTTAAACCAATAAAAAATCATGTAGATGAAATTTAACACAAACATAAAAAATTTCACAGGAAAAAACCGATCAAACACTTAAATGATGAAGAACATAAAAAACATTTATCCAGAACCCAACAAACACAAATTTCAATCCATACACGTTTTCATACAATCAAGGGTAGGGTTTTATTCAAGAACATTCCATGAAGAATATTTTAAATTCCATTTGCTTTGACAATCAACACAATTTTGCCAAAATAAATTTAGATCCAAAACAAAAATTCTAAGATTAAAATCCCTATAACCTTGTTATTGATGCATAACCTTTTATTTTAACGCGAAGGGCGGTTGTCTATTTGTCAAAACAACTATGCAAGTTACATAATAGAAGCTAGTATTATAGACATAACAATCTCTTTCTTCTAAATAAAGATCTAGAAGATTCTTACTCAAAATTCGTTTGAATTATTGTCAGGGCTTGACAATTGGACGACTTGTAGTCTACGATAACTCAACTCTTAAAGAATTATTGAAAGCCAAAGGAGATCAAATTTTTAGATAATAAATTCATAAACAACTTTAGATTTGTTTAATGGGATTCTAGAAACTTCTAAATAATGTTTATTTTATTACTTTCACTGAATTTATGAATATTTAGGATACTCAACATATATGCTGAAAAAGTATAAACTCCAAATGCGAATGGACTCTACTTTTAATTTGGCCTAAAATGTACCTATGTTTTGAATATAATTTTTCAGCATAAAATATATGTTTTTTTTTCTCACATGGAGTATACATATTTTTAATATTAATTTTGGCATCAATATTTTTTTTTTAAAAAAAGAATATAATATATTTAATATTTAATAATAAAATCTTTTTTTAACATACATGATGTTTCATTTTTAATACCCGGTCCTTGATGCTCGGATTGACGTTGTTGTTGTTGTTGTTGCTACTATTCTATTCCTGGCATATATTGTGTACTTGCCAAGTATAGATCAATGGAACAGTTGGCATGTCTGATAAAATTATTAAGAATTAGTGTTGTCACTTGTGAAAACGAAAGTTCAAACATCGTTCTTGTGGTGTTTAGTCAAACTGGTGCTGCATCCATATCAAACCAAGAGAAACTAGGATGGTACATTAGATTATAATTAATTAATTTTAGGTTAAATCAAGCTCATACAATCCCCAAAATCTGAAATTAAAAAAATGAAGAGCTAGTGTTTTATATGTATTGGATATTGGAGTGGCAAACCCCAAACTCAGACATTTAAATTGATTTTCAAGTAAGACCGAAAATCATTTTTGCATGCTGATCAACGCTCCCAATCCAAATTATTTATTAAATTCACCTTTCGAGCTGAAACAACTATACGCCTCCAGCCAGAAAAAAGAAAATCAAGGACGTTAATTAATACTGTCAAGCTCTCACCGGTAGCCTTCTGAGAAGAGCCAGCAAGAGATCATTCCACACATCAATCGGACCCGGCAGGCACCAATGAACACAGTCATTATAGCCCTGCATCCATTGATTGCCCCAGAAAGCTCCAGGGTGCCCGTCAGGTCTCATCAGCATTGCCTTCGTTACGTCCACAACCCCAAACCTCTTCCCTTTCCTCTTCGCTCGCTCAATCTCCTCCACCTGCATCCTCCTCATTTCCCACTCGTACCCTCCTAAATCAATCTTCCGCTCACTGTAAGGCCTGGTCCTGTTGCAGCTTCCTCCACTGTTCCAGGACCCGTTCTCGAAATGGGATGGAGAGAATGTCCTGAGCAAGGTGACCATGCCCTCGCATTTCTTGCACTGGTTAATGTGACTCAACGCGGCTCGGAGTGCCATTCTGAGGGCAAATACAACGCCTTCATCAGTGACATTTGCCACGTTGCAGTAAACACATGCAACTACATTCGAACCCTTGTGTAAGTATATCTGCCTGAAGAACCAATGTGCGTCGGATAGGATGACATAATCTAGGCCATGCAGTTCTCTGCCCCAATTCTCGTCAACTTTGTCAAGATACAGGTCGAAAATGCCAGATGATGAGCCGTTGATCACTCTCTCCTCTCCACTCACCAGGAATTTTGTCCACAGCATTTTCAGGGTGAAGTTGTGGACAGGAAAGTGCCAAACCCGGTTCCTATCTTCAGAATCCAAATATGCATCTACAGGAACTTCCTCCTGCAAGATTTACAGCTTCTCTTCAGATTCAACGCTAGCTGGGATTTATTTTAAAACTTCTCCACGCCCTGTTTTAGAGCCAGGATTTTTTTGTTTATGATGTGAGATTCTGGTACTCATTGGTCCATTGTGCAAACAAGAATTGAAATGACATCAATATCTGTACCCCTGCTCAGCTACTAATATTATGTCAGCAGAAAAAACTATGGATGAGCTCCTTCCCTTTTCATAGCCTCGGTGATCTAGACCTGTTACTGATTTATATTCCACAACAATAAGGAGTTTTCAACTCCAATCGTGATATTTATGTTAAATTAGCACCCTAAACCTCCCTACTATCTGCAGGGGACGATGCTCCATGCATCAAAAGAGACTACAGAGGAAGCATTTGGTAATTGATGAGCAGGAGACAAGGCAACTCCAGGTAACAATGAAGCTGTTGACTTGTCAAAGATGAAAATTCAAATAGCAGCACTACCTTGCATTAGGGTTTCATTCCAGCCACTGGCCCTAACTTCCGGCATTAACTTTAAATGAAGATTGCAACATTAAATTAAACCAAAGTTCGATTCAATGATTTAAAATCTTTTCCTAAAATCGACCTTCTCTCTTCAAAAAAGAAAGTCTTCAATTGAATCATGGTAGCCCCAAAAGTTTACCTTGCACCTACATTTGCTCCAACAACAAGGAATCATATACTTCAGCACACGCCAAGTGTATCAGTGTCGGCACAGATAATTAGTGTTTCTTAACTTCACCGTCTGAATTGATTCATATACAGAAGGGAAAACGAACACCAAACCCAAAACAAAAACTTTTTAACGTGGAGAACATGCGGGGCCTTGAAAGTAACAGCTGTCTTTCATAACATTTATCACAATTCAAAAGAAAGAAAGACAGAGCTTCCAAGTCCTGCCATCAACGGGGAAAGAAAGAAAAACTAAACAGCTGACCTGGGACAAGAGACATAGAAGTGATTCGATATGGTTCCTAGCAACAGAGTCACCGATAAATGCCAGTGTCTTTCCTCGAACAATGTCCAAGTAGGCTTTGGCATCAAACCTAGGAAGATCACATTTTTCTGGCTTCCATCTCCAATTAAGGAAATCTCTGTCCTTCCTTCCATGTCTGAAACAGTTCTTTGAGGTCGAAATTGTTGCGCAGCTGGAATTTGTATACATTGACCCTTTAAAATCAGGAACCCAGTTGCCGTTAAACAAGTCACACCTGTCTTCCTCTACAGAACAAATACAGAACGACAATTAGAGAGTGCACATTTAGCGTACTGATAAATGAAAGATGGGTTATATGCATGCATATATTCTTGAGAAAGTACCTTTTTTATGTGGTTTGATCAAGAGGAGCTCTTGATGAATGTCATGTTCGGTGACGAAGTTTAGAGTGTAGAGAATGAACAAGCTGAGAATTGCTGTTAAACCTATTAACAAGAAAGGAATAGGCCTCTCCATGTTAAGGCTTCTGTCCTTCATTTTTCATGCATGGCCATAAAGTTAGACCCATACATATATATATATATACATACATACATCTAGATCTGGAGGAAGTCGGGCCGTGTATTTCTAAGAGTGAAAGATATTTGACAATTCTGCTTTGTAAACGGAAACAGCAAGGAGAGGAACCTGAGAAGATGATGTGAACTTCCCTCAATTAACGCAAGACAGTAGACCAAAGGTGTTTGTAGACCTGTGATTGGAGGAGCGGTCAAAAAAGGAAAACTATGAATTAATACTAACGTTTCAAAAATATTTTTGAAAAAATTTAAAAAAATTATTTTTATTTTTTATTTTAAATTAAAATTTCAGTGTTTTTTGATATTTTATATGTTGATGTTAAAAATATTTTTTTAAATTTTTTTTTATGTATTTTTGAATAAAAAAACAACTTTAAAAAACAACCTCAACCATACTCCAAACAATCACTTCATCCAATCATAAAATATTTAGCACAATATAGTGCAAGAAATCTATTTCTTTTGAAATATTCACAATTAAATTATAAAAATAAAAATTAAATTAGTTTATGAAATACAAAACAAGTATTTTCATTTTGCCATGTCAAAATACAGAAGCATTTATGTTTTTTTGACAAATCTTATTTAATGGTAAATTGGAATATATGTGCACACATATTTTTCTAGTCATAAAACTTCACCATCATATATAGTGCCATAAATATGTTTAAGTACGAAAAACAAATGCCACT
Organism: Salix viminalis; assembly: GCA_029228465.1. Lineage (NCBI taxonomy): Eukaryota > Viridiplantae > Streptophyta > Magnoliopsida > Malpighiales > Salicaceae > Salix > Salix viminalis. Next base: position 6,213,515 of record CM055442.1, read on the forward strand.
CGGTTTATCAAAAAAAAAATGTATAAAACAAACGTTTTACTTTTTTAATTAGGTTATACACTTAAAATAGTCTATGGTAAATGTAGTTACATAAATGAGTTTAATAACTCAAATTCCAATTAAAATTTTTGTGATCAATTTCTGTTATTGTATGATAACTGAATTTGCTAAAATAAGAAAATAGAGGACGAAATTAGCAAAGGATTACAGGTCAGAGAGACTCATTTGGTAGTTACACAAAAATATAGGTTTGGCAGGTGGGGTCATGGCCTAGTAGAGTTCCTCAGCATCATGGTTCGAGTCTCTTTTGTGTATATTTGTTACTCTGTAATTACTCATTAGATTTGCAGGATTTTTAGTAAATCTGAAGATTAGTTGTGGTGTCTGTAAATTAATCCTAACATCTCGGTTATATATATATATATATATATATATATATATATATATATATATATATATATATATAGATTTGGGAGTGATTTGTGTAAGATTTTTTTATGGGTGAGTGCGGGGCGGTAGGGTCACCAACAATTAACCTTATGTCACGGAATAATTTTGTGGAAATGTGAACCTTTGTTGGACCACGGTTCCACTTCCAAATCCTCTTTCATTTTCCCACTGAGCTGCATCAGCAATTAACCTTATTTCACGGAAATAACAGGCTGTGTTAATTGCACAAGTTCGAAGACCGTCAAACTAGCTCCTAACCTTCTCATGGACCTCAAATTCATACATCAAGCCCACTATTTTCTTTTAACCACTAGGCCCGCCCATTTTTAAATCAAATATCTTTTTTCACCCTTGATACGACTACTAATATTTTTCTAACGGATTATTTACATTCATTTATGAGTTAATCAATTATATTTTTTATTAAATAATTCTTGTTTTTAAATAATCTTATATAAAACTTAAAAATCCTAATTAAATTAACTTGATTAATATTTAACTTGACTTTAGAAAATTAAGTACGTGAGGTGAATTACTTTTCAGATTTTTTTTTATATATATAACTATTAAAAGTTTTAATTACTGAAATATTTTCATTTCATATTATGTGAGATTGGAAAAGAATTGAAACTCAATTCCTAGCAAATATAATAACAAATGATGAATTATCACAATTACTAGTCTCATTGTTATTATTATCATGGACAATATTGTTATTAGTATCATCATTATAACTATCATTGTTATCATTACTATCAATAAGTATTATCCTAATTATTATTGATTATTATTATTATTATTATTATTATTATTATTATTATTATTATTACCATCTCTATAATTATTATTGTTATAATTATTATCACCGTAACTATATCGAACATTATCATAATTTTTATTTTTATTACTATTACTATTATCATCATTGTTATTTCTAAAACCATAATTATTATTGTTATTGTTATTAATGTTATTATTATTATTATTATTATTATTACAACCACCACAATTATTATTATTATTATTAAAAAAAATCAATAAATTTGCTTTGAAGTAGAAAATGAAAAACCATGAAGACTTTGACAAAAAAAAGCTAGGGGAAAAAAAATTAAGAAGCATCAATTCAAAAAAAGCATCATATACACAAATTAGAATTGAATGACTAAATTGAAAACAAATAAAACTTTAACAAAAAAGAAAAGGACCAAAATAAAAAATCAAAACTAGGAGGATATATTGAGAAGCACTAACAAAAAATACAAATGACTTTAAAAGGACTGAAATTATAATTGAGTAATAAAAACAAAATAAAAAAAATAAGGATTAAAATGATAAACAAAATACATGAGAAATTATAATTGAATAATAAATTGAGAGATAAAAAAAAATTCAGATGAAATAAAAAATTAAAAAAATAAGGATTAAAAACAAGATAATTTTGTATTTTAGCTGTCAAGAGAGAGAAAGAGAAAAAAAAGAAAACAATCGACCAACGATGATAATCCAACAAATGTAAGTTGCACGAGCCACACCATCTGAAAAAGATCATAGCTGTGCATCCATGTAGATGATGGATGACCAGATTTGATCACCAGAGATGTCACGCACGCTAATTGTACGGTGCGGACACCTGATAATCACTGACATATTTAAAACACTAGCTAACAGCTTTTTGACAAAAAAAATCATGTAAAATACCAAACAGTCCCCAAGCCCCTCTTAATTATACAAAAAGACATATGAAAATATCAAAATACCTCCAAATGCTTGTCTTTTTCTAAGGTTAAAATTATTATTTTACTGTATATAAAATTTAGAAAACCTGAAATACCTCTGTCCAGTAGCTCAATATTTTTATTATTTTAAATGTTATTAACCTTGTGAAAAATAAAGAAAGCTTTGGGTTATCAATTTTAAATTTTGTTGACCCTTGAATAATAGAAAATATTTTCACAGTTAGCATTTAGAACCAAACCTCGACGACCCAACACTGAGTGATTAATATGAGAGCGCGCATGAGAGATGTAAAGAAGCAGAGTCTTCATCTAAGAGCTACAAATAATCATAAGCATAAAAAGAAGAAGAAGAAGATTAATTTAGCATTTGAAAAGTTAAGTGTCATTTCGCACATTGATTTCGACGACAATCAAATTAAAAGGCTCAATTTCCACCCTGAAAACCATATTCAATCCTCAAATGGTCGCACTGTTCTGTGTTGTCCTCTGGGTCTGGAGCCTTACTAAGGAGTAGTATGTCCCGGCAGGTCTCTTGGACAGCAAGGATGAGTGGGTCCCTTTCTCCACCACCTTCCCTTTATCCAGGACTGCAATGAGATCACAATTCTGAATGGTGCTCAGCCTGTGCGCCACCACCACACTCGTCCTCCCCACCATCACGCGCTCTAGGGCATCTTGAACCACCTTCTCTGACTGGCTGTCAAGCGCGCTGGTCGCCTCATCTAGCAGCAGAACCACTGGGTTTTTCAGGATGGCTCGGGCTATGGCAATCCGCTGTTTCTGGCCCCCTGATAGCTGCATCCCTTTGTCTCCGCACCACGTGTCATATCCATCTTTCAGGGCAGCAATGAAGTCATGAGCGTTGGCTGCTTTCGCTGCCTCCACCACCTCCGATTCATTCACCTCACTGGATGCGCCGTACGAGATGTTTTCCTTGATCGTGCCGGCGAATAATGTGGGCTCCTGACTGACAAGAGCGATGTACTTCCGCAGGGACCTCAGGTGATATGACCGAATATCCCGGCCGTCTATTTTGACTGCGCCCCTTGATGGATCATAAAATCGTTCAATCAGCCCGATGATGGTTGATTTACCCGGAACCACTTTGCCCAACCAGGGCGGATGATTTCCCTGCCTCGATGCTGATCGAGAACCCTTGGAAGATCCTGACATCGGGCCTGGCCGGGTATGCAAAATCAACGTCACAAAGCTCCACATGCCCTCTTATCTCTTCAGGCTGGTAACCTTCAGGGTCTTCTGGCTCGATTCTCGTGTACCGGTCCAGCACGGCGAAGACTGACCGTATGGAATCTGAGCCCTTGGCCAGATCCGTCGTCATGCTCCCTGCATCGGCAATCACCCGGCCAGTGCTGACGAGGATCATGAAGGTCTCGAACAGGGCTTTCGCTGTGATGTAGCCCTGAGAGATGAGCCTGCCACCATACCAGAAATCTAGAGCCCAGGTGCACGACATCAGGCTTTGAGAGGTGCCGAGTCCCAATCCCAGCATACCACGACTGTCTAATGTTCTCTTTCTGAGGACCTTCCTGGGCCTTTTCCAGCATCTTCAGGATTCGATCCTGGGAGGAGAAGGCAGTGATGGTTCGGAGGTTGGAAACCGCGTCCGCAGCGAGCTTGCTGCTCTCATCCTGTGCTTTGATGGCCTTCTGGGACATGCTCGTGAGGAGAACTCGCCGGACATAGAAGCAGACTATGATAATGGGCTGGACTGCAATCATCACGACGGCTAGCCTCCACGCGATGATAAGGCCCATGGTGCAGGCTATGCTGACGGCGGAGATCGTCTGTACAAGAAGGGCCATCCGGTCCCCCACTAGAGATCTCACCTGCCCATAAGAGAAAACTCTTAAAAGATATATAATATTAAAACTGACTTTATTTTCAAGAACCCTTGATAGTGAAAGAAGATTGATGCAGAGACTGAAAAATCAAATCAAAACCATCATTATATTTTAGTTTATGCATCCAAATTGACACTACAAGGCATGAAATAGCCTCTAGTATGTATTCTAGAAACACCATGAAATAGCCTCTAGATTAGATAGAATGATTGCATGTTTTAGGAACGAGAAGCTGCACAGTAATTAAGCCAGGAAGAGAGAAACAACACATATGGAATAGATAATCAGCACGGGTATTCCTTAGTAATTAGCAAAAGCAGCTCTAAACAAGCCTAAGATGATAGTTGAAATCGATCAATGGATGGTGAGGTACGGTAGATTTAAGAAAAAAACGCATACCACATTAGCATCTTTGGCAAGCCTGGAGCAAATTGCCCCACTTGAATTCTGGTCCTGATCAAACCATCCGACCTCAAAGGTGAGTATCTTGGAAAGCATCCTCCCTCTGATCCTCTTGGTCAAATGCTCGCCCATGTACGCAAAATTATAATGCTGAATGACGTTAACTATCAACGACAGAAATGCCAAACCCAGAAAGCAAAATGAATAAATCCTTATCTTCTCCTTGATCTCATTGTGATCTGCCAGAAAATATATGGATATCATCGACCCCATCGTGAATGCATAGACGGGCTGAACACCACCGAACACAACGGCACCTAAACACCCAATGCTAGCTTGTTTCCATTCTGGTAAATTCAAAGCCAGCAACCTTCTGAATGACGGGACTGGAAGTTTTTGCTCCTCAGCTGGGGCGTTCTCTCCAGCAGCAAGTGAAACTCCGCCTGGTGTCACTGAATTTTGAGAGCTTGACCTGCTAGCAACGGACGGTCGACGACTGCTGGTGTTATTCGCGTCCATGTTTGAAATAAGAGACGAGGGTGTCATATTATTACTACCGGCGGCATCTTCATTAGTTTGTGTTTGCTGAAGAAGGACCAGAGATGTGTACAGGCCGTTTTCATTTCCGATCAGCTCACCATGAGAACCGATTTCCATGACCTGGCCGTTTTGGACGACGGCAATCACATCGGCATTGCGGATTGTGGAGAGACGGTGAGCGATGATGATTGTGGTTCGACCCACGGCAGCCTTATCTAGAGCTTCTTGGACAACACGTTCCGATTCAGAATCTAAAGCACTTGTTGCCTCGTCCAGGAGGAGGATTCTTGGTGCTTTGATTATTGCCCGTGCAATCGCAATCCTTTGCTTCTGTCCTCCGGACATTTGAACCCCTCTCTCACCAACCTGTCAACCATAACAAGTACACTTAATTTTGTCACATGCCTGCAGTACATGGAATATTCGATTTACCAATGTCAATGCTTCGTGTAGTAAGCTGAGTGATAAATAAATATAGCACTCCTATCCTATGTTAGATCGACAAAATATACAGTCGCTACGGGACAGTGAGATTATAAAAAAAGAAATTAAATACCGCTAGTATTAATGGTTTTTCAATTGGGAAAACAATATTTTCTAAAAACAAACACGCAGTTGACTTGATGTAGAAGATAAGGACGGGCATTGCTGGTATTATGTTAAAGAATCTGTACTGCAATTTCCAATGTCAAGTGGCGATGCAGGGACGAGACAGACAGAACAAACCTGGGTATCATACTCCTGTGGCAAATGGGATATGAAGTTATGAGCGTTTGAAGCTTTTGCCGCTTCGACAACCTCGTTAATGGTGGCATCTTCCTTGCCAAAAAGTATGTTCTCCTTGATAGTTGTTGCGAATAGTGCAGGCTCCTGGCTCACCAAACCCATTTGTGACCTTAGCCACTTGAGTTGCAGCTTGTCAACAGCGATTCCATCAACAAGTATCTCACCGCCTAGTGGGTCGTAAAATCTTTGCAGCAGTGCAATCACTGTTGATTTTCCTGACCCACTGCCTCCCACCAGGGCCACCGTCTTCCCCGCCGGGATTTTTAGGCAAAAATCTCTGAAGATCATGCTCTCTGGCCTTGATGGGTATGCAAATTCCACATGCCTGAACTCCACTTCACCTCTAACATTTCCCAAAGTTTCACCTTCCATGTTCTCCAGATCTATTTTTGGGACTCTGTTTATCATCTCCACGATACGCTCTCCGGCTGAAGATGCTTCCGAGAAGTACTTCACATTTGATAAACCAGCACCAAGAGCCCTAATTAAATAACCGAAAAGAAATAAATGAAGCTCATTTAGCTCAGAGTCAGTAAATCAATAAATAAAACAGATAAACATAACGCAAAGTGTATATGTACAAGAGACGAGAAGTGATTGTACTTACAAGCCACCCACAGCTATGGCGGCACCGACAGCAAAAACAGTTCCTCCTGCAGAGCCATGGTACATGACCATTCTGCTTCCATAATAAGACATAAAAGACCAAATACCGAAAACAACACCATTGCTGCCAATAGCCAAGCCCTTTGCCAGGCCCTGTCTTAACCCCAATTTAACTGAAAATTCTAAAGCTTCAGAGTATGCAGCTATGGTTTTGGCTTCACCAACGAAGGCAAAGACAGTCCTGATCGAAGATATTGCTTGCTCTGCTACTGTACCTGCCTTGTTATACTCTTCTCTTGTCTTTCTAGCTATTCCCATCAGAGTCCGTCCATACACTATACCAGGAATCACTAAAATCACAATAAAAGGAAGTCCCACAATTGCTAGTCTCCATAGCATAACGAATCCGATCAGGTAGCACCCAAAAAACATTGCAACGTTCATCAAAAAGTTTGGCACCTGATGGCCGTTGAGAAATCGTCATAACTAAGCGGTAATTTACATTTGACAAATTAATTATAAGCAAATTCTATATTTTTACTTCCAAAAATTGCCTTCTTTTGAGATAATTAAGGAAATCAAACGGGCATGCACCTTTTCACTAAGAGCATCCTGAATTATAAGACTATCATTGGTGACACTTGTGATGACCTCGGCTGTGCTTGTTACATGCAAATCGAAGTAACCAACATCTTGTCTTAGCACGGCTTTCAAGTATCTCGCTCTCATTCTCGTGGCTTGTCTCTCACCAGTTCTTGTCCAACAATATCCCTCTGATAATCAACACAAATTGTATATTAATTTATATATCATCACTCGCCTTCTCTTAATTTATTAGCTATATATATATATATATATATATATATTGAAGTGATCGTGAGCAAAAGATCGATGATTAACCATAACCTCTTATAGTAAATAATTCACCCACCTAGGAAAGAAACAACCCATTGTCCACAGGCCAGGTAACAAAGTGCCAGCGCGTTCTGTCAATATATATAAATCCACATGTAATTTAAAACTAGCCCTGGATAATTAATTTCGAATAACAGACAAAGAAAGGAAGAAAAAAGAGAAGGAGAAATGAAACAAAAGAACCTTGTTAATGCTATGAGAGAAAGCTTCAGCAGAAGAAGATGTTCCGCCAAGATTATTCATCAACTTGCTTGTCACGAACAGCACAAGAGGCGTGGAGAACCCATCACCAATGGACCCAATGAATCCAAGAACCATCAACAGCCAATCTGCACTGTCTGCATGCATGAAAATCGAGCGTACGGACCCAATATGATCTCTACTTTTCTTGCTGTTCTCCTCGGTCCCCATGATCTTGACCAAGCATGCACAGGCAAGCCGTTAATTAATTACGAGGGTGATGAGGGAGGAGAGAGCTCACAGCGCGCAGTACTATTCTCTGCGATCGTACGTGTATTAATTTGCTCTCGATCTCTTAAGAGGTTGCGACGCCCTTCGTCACTGTCGAGAAACAAGTATGTATGGAGAAGCTAGCTCCCGGAAATCTATTATATATATATAGATGATGAGCGGTGATACCCCTTTAAGAGAAGCCTGGGGACCTGACCGGAATAAATTGAAGTAACGTCTTTTCTCGATAAAACCTCTACATGATCGACAACTGAAGGCAAATGTATGTATGTTGTCAGCTTGTTTTGTACATGTGGACATGTCTTTTATTACCATATTTTTATTGAAATAAAACTATATATAGAATTGGTGGATCACGGTTGACTTTGATCTTCGTTGCCATCAGAGCGTCATTAGTGACGCCCGGAGGGTTGCTGGGAGCCACTCGATGGCAGCTTACTTAAATACCCTTTCATGTTTTGTTCTCTTCGAAAATAGAGATAATAATATATAAATAATCTTTTCACCCCGTGGCTCCCTCGCTTTCATCTCTCTACTGCTCGTTGTAATAATGATCCCATGGGTGTCTTTTACAATTCCAGTTGACTAAATAGTCTTATTTTAATGACAACAGCTGCACTATGCTGCAACTCCTCTCTCTCTCTCTCTCTCTCTCTCTCTCAATGCACTTGTGCCACTAAAATGAACCATTAGATTCCCACCATCTCATCGACACCGTTCAGAATAAAGGAAGATATGTAGAGCCACCAGCTACATGCATGGTTCTCCATTGCAGCCATTTAAAATTAGGGTGTACTGTATACTATTTTGATATTACTCCGAAGGAATTTGAATGGGTTTTCTTTTTTTGTCCTTGTCTTGCAAAAGTCATGAGAATCGTCCACGACTCCAACCTTTAATTTAGATTTGTAAGTAATTATTTGAGTTCATTGTTAATTACTTGAGGCTTATTTCTTTTGATAATATTTTATTTTACAATAGATTAATTGATTATCTAATAAATTTACTACCGACAACAATTCTTTTTTTTTTCTTTTTCTTTTTTAATTTATATGCACGTATGCATTTATGTTACAACCTGAAAACACCCCCAAACGTCCCAAAACCTTAAAACCAAATGAATAAAAAAATAATCAAAAGGAACTCAATGTTTTTTTCTAGCATTTTCATAGGGAAAAACTACAAAATTTGAATTCTAATTTTTGAATGCAACTAGTTGATATCTAGCTTGTCCATTTTGATCGCTGGAATAGTGACAATCAACCATTTTAATGTGAACCTCAAGGGTATAAAGATCTAGAAAACCATAAGCACATTAACAGTCTTAAAAAGCTAAAAATCAAGTTCGATAAAAAGTGACATAATAATTACCTGAATTAAGGTACCAATACTATTGAAATGAACCCTTATCCAATGATTAACAAATCACAAACAAGAAGTATAAATAAGACACCATGAAGATGATTGTTTTTCAAGAAGCCGAATTCAGTTTAATAAAGAACCAAAGAATGTGTGTATTCTCACACACAAAAGCAATATTTAATAGAAAACCAATAACTATCAAAACTAAAATAAGTTCTTACAATGGAGTAATTATTAGGTTTCTTTCTCGTTTGATCAAATGATTGACCAGTTCTATTGACCGATTGAGACATTAACAATTTTAATTATTCATTTAATATAATGGTTGTGTGGATCAATTAGTGAACCTAATTGATCAACTAGTTGGAGTAGAATCATAATTCACATAACAAATCTTAAATTTTGTCTCACATTATCATTGTAAAACTAATTTCATTTCGGCTTAATATAACACCTAGTTAATTATATAACATGTCAATTACAAGGATTAAGAGTTTATATAAAATTTAACGTACATAAACAAAACTGAACACTTAATGTCATGTCTCTACAAAAAAAATTAAAAGTTCATGTTTGAATTCATTAAAACAAAATATGTTACAATCCAAAATGAAATGAACAAATAACCCGGTCAATTATCCAATGTCGATATCAGTTTTAAATTGATATAATCAATCATTACCTTAAGTATGGTTAATCAAGAGTATGTTGATACCAATCCACCTAGTATCATCATTTTCCATTCCAATGGATAGCAAAACCAAGTTCTTAAACACATGTTGATGCCAATGTATTAACTTTGACAACATTAGCCTTCCTTATTTTTCAAGGATTCCTAATCAAGTTTATTTTCATAATTTTTTTTATGTTCATGTCTATAATAATGAATCACCTTAGTATCATTAGTCGCCCACACTGAAATGACTAATTAAGTCCAAATAAATATCAATACCAATAATCCTTATTAATATCATTAGTCTCCCATACCAGCAATGACTAATCAATTGTCATATAAATTTCGATACTACTGGTATCATTAGTCTTCTAATCAAATCTTATTTTTTCTTTCTCTTCTTTCTTTATCCATCAATTTTTTTTAATGCCACTTTAGAGAAATATTAAGAAATAAATTTAATAATTCTATTGGTGCTATAATTCTCTAAAGATAAATGTCAAACATTTACCTGCAATACGTGATATCCAAGCTCATGCTCTGGATTGTGGTTTGATTGCATTTGACACATTATAATTTCATCATCATTGCTTTCCAAAATTTTTGAATCCATAACTAGATACACATGTTGTTACAATTTTCCTAAAGCAATATTAAAATAAACTCTTTTGGTGAGAAATCTCTCTTTTTGGTGTTTTATTCAGTAAAAGAACAATAATGGAAATAACAATGTTTCTAAAAGTAAAACAAAAAATAAAACAACCAAATTAAAACCTATCTAAATCTGTGGGTAGATTCAAGATAACCCGAGCCTCCTTGGAATAATTGATTTGCTCTAAAGCAATTTCTCTCTGGTTGCCTTGTTCTGATCCCTTCTCTATCCTTTTATTAGCCCTTCCCTGGTAATCTAGCAATTTGAATTTTAGTTATATTTGTTTAAGTTAATCCTGATTTTGTTGCCAGCTGCTCTCTCCTAAAACGATGTTGTATACTGCTTTCCTTCTAACCCATGGCCAACTATCAGCTTATTGTCCTCCTCATCCTCATCATCCACGTAAGTTGTACTTGCCGAATCGTGACCCTACACTAACACACTTCCTTTTTACTTTGTAGATATCCTGTCGGTGCACATCTCTTCTCCTCAATCTTGTGTCAGTCTTCTCCCCTCAACTTCTCTCTCTCTCCCCAGTCTCGAGCCAGTCTTCTCCTCTTAGCTCCTCTCTCATTTCAGCTCATGCGAGGGCTTTGGCCGGACTGTTACACATGTATGCTCTAACACACCCTCCTTATGATTTAATATCAATTCAACATGATTATGTTTAAAAACGCATCCCATGACAATTACATATACAATTTATAGCAATTATTCTCCCTCTGGCCAATTTAGATAACATATGCCTAAAGGAATCCATGGGTTTCCTTTAATTTTTATACAATAAAATCATCAAAATCTTTCATTATCAATCCTAAATGATATAACTTTACATTAGCCAATCAAAAAACATTTATCCTTTTTTGAAGGTTATTGCCATCTATTTTACAGGCCCCTGAGTTAGAATTGAAACATTTGCCCGATAATTTGAAGTATGTATTCATTCGCGACAACAACACCCCGTTATCATAGCAAAATGTTTGACAAGCACGCAAGAGGAAAAACTTGTGAAGTTGTTGTGTGATCACAAGTCTGTCATTGGATGGACTTTAGTTGACATCAAGGGCATTCATCCCTTAATGTGTATGCATCATATACTATTGGAGGACAATGCAAAACCATCAAAGGAAATGCAAAGGAGGTTGAACCAGCCTATGATAGAGGTAGTGAAAGCCGAAATTTTGAAACTGTTAGATTCAGTAGTCATTTACCCCATCACGGACAGTAAATGGGTGGGACCAATCCATTTGGTGACCAAAAAGATCGAAATCACGTTGGTGAAAAACAAAAATGATGAGCTCATTCCTACTCGCATCTCGAGTGGATGGAGAATGTGTGTTGATTACATAATGCTAAATCTTGTTACATGCAAAGATCATTTCCATTACCATTCATGGATTAAATGCTTGAATGCCTAACATTTAAGTCTATTTATTGCTTTCTTGATGGATAAAGTGGATACAATCAAATTATTATTTGTCATAAGGATCAAGAAAAGACTGCATTTACATGTTCATTTGGTAAATATGCGTATAGGAGAATGTCCTTTGGTCTCTATAATACACCTGCAACTTTTCAAAGATGCATGATGAATATTTTTTTTTACTATGTGGAAAGAATAATTGAGGTTTCATGAATGATTTCACTGTATGTGGTTATTCTTCTTGTCTTGAACTATGAAAAGTGTTATCTTATGGTAGAATAAGGAATAATTCTTAGGCATGTTGTGTCTTCATGTAGATTAGAGGTTGATAAAGCTAAAATAAACATTATTTCATCATTGCCTTACCCCTCATGCGTGAGGGAAGTTTGTTCTTTTCTAGTCCATATAAGTTTCTATTGATGTTTTATCAATAATTTCTCGAAGATTACAGCACATTTATGCAAACTATTAGTCAAAGAAGTGGATTTTGTGTTTGATAAAGCATGTAAAGATGCCCATGATAAGCTTAAAAGGTGTGACACAATTGCTCCTTTCATCCAACCACAAAATTGGGATGAGCCTTTTCAGATAATGTGTGATGCAAGTGACTATGTGGTAGGGGTTGTGCTTGTGCAAAGAATAAGGTAGAATTTGCATGTTATTGCTTATGCTTCTTGCATGTTGGATAGAGCGTAATGCAATTACCATTGAAATGAAAAGGAGCTTCTTACAATAGTGTTTGGTCTTGAAAAATTCAGGTCATATATACTTGGGTACAAAAGTCATTGTTTTTACTGACCATGTATCTTTTGAAGAAAAAAGAGTTGAAACCAAGATTCATTATGTGGATCTTACTTTACAAGAATTTGATCTTGAGATTAGAGACAAAACAGGTATTGAAAACCATGTGGCTGATCACTTGAGCAGATTGAGGACCAAGGATATACAGACCAAAACAATAAGAGAGACATCCCCCAATGAGCAGTATTATGTGTTACATTCCTTTACAAGACCATGATATAATTATTTGGTGAACTATTTAGTCACTAAAGACTTCTCTCCATGTTTGTCTACATCCAAAAAAGACAAGTTACGAGCTGACGCTAAATATTATTTTTGGGATACTCCTTATTTTTAGAAATTTTGTGGGCATCGAGTAGTTAGGAGATGTGTACCACAATATGAATTTCATTCCATTCTCACATTTTTTCATTCTCATTCTTGTTGTGGATATTTTGGAGCAAAAAGAACAACTCGTAAGGTGTCAACACATATTAATGAGCCATTAATTGCCGATTCTTGCTGTATATATTTGTATATATTAGTTTCCTATTTCAGCTTAGTTTTCTATTTTGTCTATATTAGTTTTCAACTTTGATGTAATTGCAGCAAGTTAGCCATGTAATTAGTTAGGGTTTTTGATATATAATGAGGGAACCTCACAGAATGAAGCACGCAAATTTTATTCAATTTTTCTTTGCTATCATGGTATCAGAGCCAAAAACATAAATCATTATTTGTGGGTTTCTTTGGGGTTAAAATCTGAGTGGTTGTGAGGGTTGTTTATCAGTCTCTTTCGGGTTTCTTTAGGGTTAAATCTGAGTGATTGTGAGGGTTGTTTATCAGTTTCTTTTGTAGATCTTTGGATTTTTTTGGAATCAGTTTTTTGGTGTTGCAGATTGAAGAGAACAAGCATTCTTTGTTTTAGGGAAAGAAACTAATCTTGTCTTGGATCTTCGGTTATTACAGTTATGACTTCTAGCACAGATTTTTGTGTCCTCTTTATAGGAAAGAATTATAGAGCTTGGGAGTTCCAATTTTGTGTATTTGTTATTGGAAAAGTGTTATGGGGGCATATTGATGGGAGTACTCCAGCTCCAAAAGACCCATCTGAGCTGGCTCAATGGCAGATCAAAGATTCAAGATTAATGTCTTGGATCTTAGGATCTATGGATCCTCAAATTGTGCTAAATTTGAAGCCCTTTAGGACATCTAAAGGTATGTGGGAGTTTCTGAAAAAGGTCTACAATAAGAACAATACAGCCTGACGATTTCAACTAGAATATGAGATTTCTAGCTACACTCAAGGGGGTTTGTCTATTCAAGAATAATTCTTTAGGTTCCAAAATTTATGGGGTGAGTTTACTGACTTGGTGTATGCCACTATCCCTGCTGCATCACTTTCGGTTGTTCAGGCAGTCCATGAACAAAGCAAAAGAGATCAGTTTTTAATGAAAAACTGAATTTGAAGGGACCAGATCAAGCTTGATGAACCATGAATCTTCTCCTTATTTGGATGTGTGTTTTGGAGAATTACTTCGGGAGGAGCAACGACTTGCAACTCAGACTCAACAAAATATGATGACAATTCCTGCTGTTGCATATACAGTTCATGACAGGGGAACTCAACATAATATGATGACAGTTCCTGCTGTTTCAACTCACGGCAGAGGAAAAGGCAGAGATATGCAGAGGGTCCAGTGCTTTATTTGCAAAGATTATGGACATATTGCTAACCAATGTTCACGGAAATTCTGCAATTACTACAAGAAGTCAGGCCACATCATCAAAGACTGTCCCATTCGTCCACAGAACCGTGTGCAGGATCATCGCAATTATGCTTATCAGGCTGCTAATGATTCTTCCTTGCTGATGCCTCTTCGGCAAGTGATAGTGATTAGGTTGTACTTATGCCAGAAATGGTTCAATAAATGATTATGACAACATTTTCTGCTTTAAAACTCCAAGGTACTACATCTCAATCTTGGCTTGTTGATTCTGCCGCATCCAACCATATGACTAGCTTATCCAAATCACTTTGTAACATTCAGCCCTATCTTGGTTCATCATATAATCAGATAGTCGATGGCAGCCATCTAACAATTGATAAAGTTGGTGATATTAATTCTTCTTACGATGTATATGTATCTCCTACACTCACCACTAATCTTCTCTCGGTTGATCAATTAGTGGATAATGATTGTGATGTTCATTTCTCTTGTAATGGTTGTCTTGTACAGGATCAGGTCTCGAGAAAGATACCCACGAAGGGGCCTAAAGTTGGGAGACTCTTTCCTATACATTTTTCCATTCCTCGTTGTTTAGCTTACATGATAATTGATTCTCAAAGTGAACAGTGGCACAAACGTTTGGGTCATCCTAATCATGGTGTATTGTCTAGAATGTTTAATTTTGGTTTGCTAGGAAATAAAGAATGCGTTTCTAGAATTTTGCCATTTGATTGTTCTGCATGCAAACTTGGTAAAAGTAAAACTGTCTTTTTCTTCTCTTGGTAGTCGTGCTGCAAAATGCTTTGATGTTGTGCATAGCGATGTTTGGGGTATTTCACCTATAATTTCTCATGCTTGGTACAAATATTTTGTGGCATTCATTGATGATTTCAGTCGATACACTTGGGTATATTTTCTTAGGTCCAAATTTGAGGTCTTTCCTATTTTCAACAATTTGCAGCCTATGTTGAGACTCAATTCTCTACTCCTATTAAGATTTTGAGGTCTGATTCGGGTGGGGAATACATGTCCTCCGAATTTCATGAATTCTTACATCATAAAGGTATTGTGTCTCAATGTTTATGTCCTTGTACCCCACAACAAAATGGGGTAGCTGAACGTAAGAACAAACATTTATTGGACGTTGTTCGTACCTTATTGCTTGACTCCTCCGTTCCTGCTCATTTCTGGGTTGAGGCCTTATCCACTGCTGTCTACTTAACAACAGACTACCTTCCCAAGTCTTAGATTTTGATTCTCCTTATGTTCGTTTGCATTGTAAGAATCCTAGCTTTCTCAATTTACATCCTTTCGGTTGTGTTTGTTTTTTCCATTTACCTCATCATCATCGTCATAAACTATCTGCTCAGTTTGTTAAATGTGTGTTTATGGGCTATAGTGTTTCACACAAAGGTTATGTTTGTTATGATTTGGGTTCTTGCAAATTCAATACATCTCATAATGTTGTTTTCTTTGAAAATCAATATTATTATTCTACACATGTTGAGTCTTCTCCTACACTTAGTATTCTTTCTCGTTTTGATGACTCCCCATCTCTTCCTACACGGTTCAAACCCAGAAATGTGTATACTCGACGTCTACCAACTTTGCCGGTTTGTGAGATTGCTTCTTCCCCTAAACCTGATCCACCGGTTGTGAGAAATGATGATTCACATTCATCAGCTTCACCGATGCTTGTCTTGGATCCTCCACCTGGTCCTCGTCGGTCTACACGTCATATATGCCCTACTGATTGGTATGGTTTTCATGCTGCTTTATCCTCTATTCCCATTCCCGTTTCTCAGGCTGTTAAACAGGAGTGTTGGAGGAAGGCGATGGATGAGGAAATTCAAGCTCTTGAAAAGAATTTTACTTGGGAGATAATGGATTGTCCACCCACTGTTAAACCCATCGGTTGTAAATGGGTTTACTCTATCGAGCTTTGTTCTGATGTTACTCTAGATCGGTATAAAGCATGACTGGTTGCTCTTGGAAATCGACAGGAATATGGTACGGATTATGAGGAGACTTTTGCTCTAGTCACCAAGATGACCATTGTGCATACAATTCTTTCTATTGCTGCTTCTCAGGGTTGGTCGCTTCATTAGATGGATGTCAAAAACGCTTTTCTTCATGGGGATCTCAAAGAGGATATTTAAATGACTATTCCACAGGGTATCTCCTCCTCTTCTTTGCAAGTATGTAAGTTGAACCAGTCTCTTTATGGTTTGAAACAAGCTTCTTGGGCCTGGTTTGAAAAGTTTCACACTACATTGCTTCAATTTTCCTTTCGGCAAAGTCAGTACGACTCTTCATTATTTCTTTGTAAGACATCTGCTGGGATTGTTCTTCTACTCATCTATGTCGATGACATTGTTATCATTGGGATTGATTTTGTGTTGATTGAGAAACTTAAGAAACATCTTCACAACTTTTTTCATATGAAGGATCTAGGTATGTTTACTTATTTCTTGGGTATTGAGGTTCATACTACTCCTTCTGGTATATTTCTCCATCAACACAAATATACCCAGGATCTTATTACATTGGCTGGCCTTCAGGATTCATGTCCTGTTGATACTCCTTAGAGGTCAACACAAAATATCATCATGATGAGGGGGATCTTCTTTTTGATCCAACTTTGTATCGACGATTGGTTGGTAGTCTGAACTATCTAACTATTACTCGACCAGATATATCCTTTGTTGTTCAATAGGTTAGCCAATTTATGCAGACACGATGGCATCAAAATCTTGCTGTCGTTCGTCGTATTATTCAGTATCTTCTTGGATCTTCTAGTCATGGACTGTTTTTCCCAGTTGGCCCTTCTCTACAACTTGTGGCCTATAGTGATGCTGATTGGGTAGGTTGTCCGGATACTCGTCGTTCCATAATGGGTTGGTGTCTCTTTCTTGGTAATTCATTGATCTTCTGGAAGAGTAAAAAGCAAGCACGAGTGTCTAAATCTTCTACTGAATCTGAATATCAAGCTATGTCCGCTGCTTGTTCCAAGATTACTTGGCTTCAGGGTCTTCTTGATGAACTGGGTTTCTCACAAAATGATCATACTCCTCTTCATGGTGATAATACTAATGCTATACAAATTGCTACTAATCCAATTTATCATGAACGTACAAAGCATATTGAGGTCTATTGTCACTCTATTCGCGAAGCACTCGAATCCCGGGTTATTTCTCTCCCTCATATCTCTACTACTCTCCAGATTGTTGATATATTCACCAAAACCATGCCTTGTCCGCGCCATCGTTTTCTCTTAAACAAATTGCTGCTTGTTGATACACCAACATCAATTTGAGGGGGGATTTCAACACATATTAATCAACCATTAATTGTCGATTCTTGCTGTATATATTTGTATATATTAGTTTCCTATTTCAGCTTAGCTTCCTATTTTGTCTAAATCAGCTTTGATGTAATTGCAGCAAGTCAGCCATGTAATTAGCTAGGGTTTTTGATATATAATGAGGGAACCTCACAGAATGAGGCACACAAATTTTATTCAATTCTTCTTTGCTATCATAAGGTACTTGAAATAAACATTGACTTTGAGAATTTGCCATGTTGACTTTATAGTGTTACAACAATGCAAGCTTTTGAGCCTTCAACATTATTTTCTTTGATTTCGTATTATTTCAATGATATGTATCTATAGAACTTGCTTCATATCTTGTTGAGATTACATTCACATTACATATAAAGGCATTAGGAATTTTAACCACCTGACCCAAAAACCAACCTAAAACATATTATCCTTAGTGAGCCTCTTTTGAGCTTGTTTATCTTTTCTTTGTTTTATCCATATATAAGCCTTAACTTTTTATATGTTTGCCTTTTCCTTTGGCCAAGAATTAGTAGAGCATACACTTGTGATATCTCATGGAATTATGATTGGAAATTATATGAAAAGAAAGAAAAGTGATGTTTGATGAAAAAATAGGCAAAGTTGCCAAAGGTGAAAAAAAGGGAAAAAATGAAGAAGAAGAAGAAGAAGAAGAATGTTCCTTTATGTTCTTAAGATTATACGTTGAAAGAGCTTGAAATCAAAAGAAGTTAAGCATTGGTAATTAAAGATGGAAATTTATGCTCTTTGATGAAATATCTTGTTTGGAATATCACTTTTCAGAAAGCTCTACTTCCTTTGGTTTTAACATTTTCTTTTACCTCACCTTAACCTTAGCCCTATTATAACTAAAAAGTAAGACGTTTTGATTCGTGCATTGTTTGTAATAAGTTAGCAATGAAGATGAGATTAAAGAGCAAGTTTATGGTAGAATATATTCATTGATTGAATTTGAGAGATTTAAACACATAAGCCATAAACAGATGTGTGTTGGAGTGTATATCAATTAGAGGACCTCTCACTTTGGCATGCCATATATTTCATTTAAATCTCGACGATTTAATTGAGTTTTGAAGTTTGCATATAAATAAATTCATGAAATACTCTTTATCATACTTGATTTTATTATTGTTTATAATGCATATATTTTTGTACATTAATGGGACATTAAGAGATTGGTCATAGTTATTTTCAATTTTATTTTATCTATCCTTCCTTGAGGACGAGCAAGAGCTAAGTGTGGGGTATTTGATACAACCATATTATTAAATAGTTTCACCCATATTTACTTAGTTTTTTGCCTTTTTTTTTAATATAAAATGCCTTGATATTATTTGTTTTATGTTTTGAAGACACTTTTGAATAAATGATGCAAAAAGGAGTAAATTGGAGGTAATTAGCAAATTTGACCGTCAATCAATGTTTTGTGCAGTACGTTAACTCTAGAGGATGAAATTAAGTGTTCTAGTGGCATTAAAAATATAACACTCATACCTTTCTGAAAATCTATGGAAAAAAGAAGAAGAAGAAGAAGAAAGACCATGGAAATCACAACCTTTAAAGACAAATCTCACAATTTGCCAGGACAAACAAACATACAAGACTAAACTTTTTTTCTTGGTTGCAAGGACACTGAAACCTTCAGATTTCAAGAACTATGAAATCTATTTTACCTTTTTCTTTTTAGTTTTTGTGATAAATATGTTCTCCTATGCTTATTTTTCCTATGATTATTTCTTTTAATTGCTAGAGCAGATTCTAAATTATTATTGTAGACAATCTATTGCTAAGTTTGATATTCAAAATATAAATTGATGTTTCATTTCCATTATCAATTTTGCTTTCTGTAGGTGGATGTTTACTTGTGACTAATGTTTGTTTTCTTGATAAATTTCAGTTTTCTTCAATTTTTGCTTGATAGTTTTCTATTTTCTTTTGCTGTATCCTACACAACCTCCCCCAAATTGCATATCATATAGCATAAAAATCTAACTTGAACATTCCTTGTAGGATCAACCCCTTGCTTTCCTTATACTATCTTTTTAGCTAGGGCAATTAATTTGTGTGACCACAACATCACAACACATGCTTTTTAGAGAAGCAACATAGATTTCAATCATCTTAGAAGAAAATGAAAAAGGATAGATCACCATGAAGGTAATGGTTATTAATAGGCTCTTTAATCATTGTTGATCAATGGTGATATTGTTATGTCCAAAACAAGGTTGAAGTATGATCTCTAGGAGTGGAACTTGGAGTTTACCATATATGTGAACTTAGAGAAAAGAAAACTTAAAATGACTTAGTTTTTGTTGATGATTTTTTGTATCTGAATGAAGGAATGTGTGTTCCTTATGGTGCTAAATTACAAGTTTAGAAACCAACAAAGTACTCACGGTTGGATGACAGAACTCATCGCTTCTATGGAGTTAGTTGAACCAATCTATAAAGAATGAGTATGCAACATGTCAAGCCAATGACATAAAGCAAAAGCCAATAAGATTTGCTTTTTTTTCCCCTTATCTTTTATTTTCCGCATTACTTTATTTTTATCATTCTCCTCTATTCCTTTATCTTTTGTTCCAACATTGAGGGCAATGTTGTGTTTAAAGTGTGAGGGTCTTGAGAGAGTTTTGATTTTCTATGTTGTTTTTTTCTTCTAAAAACGAAAAAAAAATCTATGTTTAATCTTTTGAATTCCCATTGGTTTATGGGAATATGAGTATTATGTATGAGAGTTGGTTGTGAGAGATAAAAATATAAATTGAATGAAAAAGTTTGCATGCAAGTTTTAATGTTTAATTGGTTTAGGGATTGACTCTGAGAATATGCCATGTTAACTTTATAGTGTTCTACCTATGCAAACTTTTGAGCCTTCAAAATTATATTCTTTAATTATGCATTCTTTCAATGATATGTATCTTTAGAACTCGCTTTCATATCTTGTTGAGATTACATTTGCATTACATATGTATATAAAGATGATAACGAATTATGAATTTTAACCACTTGAACCAGAAAGTCAACCTAAAGCATATTATCTTAAGTAAGCCGCCTTTAAGCTTGTTTATCCTTTCTCTTCTTTATCTAGGTATAAGCCTTAACTTTTTATATGTTTTCCTTTTACCCTAGCCAAATATTAGTAGAGCATATACTTGTTGATATCTCATGAGATTATGGTTGAAAATTATATGAAAAGAGAAAAAAAATGATATTGATGAAAAGATGGGCAAAATTGCTAAAGGTAAAAAAAAGAGAAAATAAAATAAAAAATAAAATAAAATAAAGGAAAATAGAAGTGTTCCTTTATGTTTTTAAAATTTTATGTTGATATAACTTGAAATCAAAATAAGTTAAGCATTGGAGATTAAAGATGAAAATTTGTGTTCTTTAATGTGATATCTACTTTCAAAAGATATTTTTTTTATAATGCTGTACTTCCTTTGGTTTAGTTTTATCTTTTACTATTTTTTACCTCACTTGACCTTAGCCCCATTACAACAAAAATGTAAGATCTTTTGATTCATACATTGCTTGTAATGTGTTAGTAATGGAGATGAGATTGAAGAACAAACTTATGGTATAACATATTCATTGATTGAATTTGAGAGATTTAAACACATAAGCCCTAAACACTTGAGTGTTGGAGAGTATATCAATGAGAGGCCCTATCATTTTGGCTCAACATAAATTTCATTTAAATCCTAACAATCATTTGAGTATTGAAGCTTTCATGTAAATAAATTCATGAAAATATATAATCTTTATCCTTCTTGATTGGATTGTTGTTTATAATGTATATATTATTGGACATTAATGTAAATTAAGAGATAAGTCATAGTGATTTAATTTAATTTAATTAAATTTAAATTTGATTTTATCTCTACTTTCTAGAGGTATTTGATGCAACCTTGTTACTTCATAGTTATACCCATATTAACATTGTATTTTGCCTATGTTGTTTTATACAAAATGCCTTGATATTCTTTGTTTTATGTTTTAAATGTATTTTTGTATGAAAGATTCAAAATGAAGTAAATTGGAGGTAATTGACACATTAGACCTTCACTCGATGTTTAGTGTAGAGCTTGAGCTATAGAGGTGAAAATGAAGTGATTCTAGTGGAATTAAAAAGATAACAGTCATACCTTTATGGAAATCTATAGCAAGAAAATATATAAAGAAATAGTATGAAAACCACATCCTTTAACGTCATATATTGCATTCTGCTAGTGTTGATGTACGACCATTACACCTTCAGTATATTGATCTATAGAAGTCCATTTGATGCAACCTTAATTTTATTGAATTCCGGACTCAAATACCTATAAGCGTACCAAATGTCAGAAGAAAATGATCTAATATGAGAGAAATATGAGTTTTATAAGATGACATATAAATTGTGCTAGCAAAAAGGTTTTATGATAAAACAAGTCCAAATCACATCCCAAAGCATCCAAACCAACATTCAGGTCATTGTTTCATAAATTTAGCTCCTCTGAGTCAAAGATTGAAGATTTCATGCAAAACTATTTATTTTTTAGAAACATAGTTATCGGAGTATTTAAATGTAACATTGTCTACTTAAGGGAGTACTATTTACTAAAGTACAAACTAGGGTTTCCTAGGCTATAAAAATGAAATATTAAATCTTTTTACTAGTATGACATAAACAAAAAGAAGAATAAGAAGAAAATTGATGCAAACACTTTAGAAAACTTAATGAACATTAGGAAAATGATAAATTTAAAAGGATATGACCACTTTTTGGAGCCTTGCTCTAATACCAACTAATGTGAACCTCGTTATCATGTGGTTATGTAACCCACAATCAAGATTGAGAACTTATCCTAAAAAGCCAACTTAAGATTTATTCCTAATAAATACCATCTATTTCTCTTTAATTCTCTATAAATAGGTGTTGCGATATCGCGGTCGCACAAATTAATTACCCTAGCTTAGAACAAATCACACAAGATAATATAAAGTAAGCAAGGGGTCGATCCCACAAGGACGATTTAGTTCATATTTTTATGCTATATGCTGTGCAATTGAGGGGGGGGGGGGTGGAATTTGTCTAGGCTAGGCTAAAGCAAACTAGGCGAAAATAATATAAAACTGAAATTTATTAATAAAACAAACCTTGATTGCAAGTCAACATCCACCTACAGAAATCAGAACTGATCATGGAAACAACACATCGATTTATATTCTGAATATTTATCTCTTTTTAAAATTGGTTCGTTAACGGATCTACCGTATAACTTACCCTAACAATAAAACAACCACAGTGCCCGCACTAGTATTTTGATTCAATGGTAGCCTTAAAAACTAGATAAATTGATTAATCAAAAACATAATTGGTCGCAGTATATATATTTGATTTGATTGAATGTTCTCCCTAAGATTAATAACATAGATCCGCCATAATTATTAACTAAGTTGCTTCACAAGTTCATATACCATAACTCCGGTTTTGATATCAAACTTAGCAATAGATTATCTACAATAATAACTTCAAGTCCGCTCTTAGAAATTAAAGAATCAATTATAGGAAAAATAAGCATAGGAGAACAAACACATTCATCATATAAGCTGGAAAATTAAGGTAAAAATAGATCTCAGAATTCTTGAAATCTAAAGGTTTCTATGTCCTTGCAACCAAGCAAAAGAGTTTAGCCTTGCATGTTTGTTGAACAACTAAATAAAAGATGGAAGAAAACATGATTTAGGGTTTGGAGGAGGAAAATTTGTGTTTTCTTTGTTGCTGGCCGAAGTCCCTTGTTGCCTCTCCTCCATTATATGTGCTTAGAAATCCTAGTTTCTATTTTACAAAATAGTCATTCCTTAAGTTGACAGAATTTAGTTGTCCCTTGTAAAAATCATATCTCATTCATAACACATTGTTTTGAGTTGAAATTTGGGCCGTCCATATTTCTTTGAGTCTTAAATCCAAAACAATTGGGTTTGCATCAATCGAACTTTTGTAGCTTCAGATATTGAAGTTGGAATGGAAAAAGGTCGACATTGGCAAATTGCAAGATTTGACTTTGAAGGTTGTGATTTCTATGCTATTCCTTATTTTATTTCTTTTGCATTAGATGTACAAAAAGTTATGAATGTTAGATATTTAATGTCATTGGAATCACTTCATTTCGATCTCTAGAGTTTCCGCTCTACACAAAACATTGACTGAAAATATGCCTTCTTTTTGCATCTTTCATTCAAAAATGCCTTCAAAACATAAAACAAAGAATATCAAGGCATTTAATACACAAAAAATATGCAAAACACTAGGTAAATATGAGTGAAACTATCAAATAATATGGTTGCATCAATAGGGTGAATTTGATGCAAAAATAAGAGAGAAATAAAGGTGGAAAGTAAGCCACAAAACCAGTATTTCACAATATCATATTAGTTTCCCAATTAGCCATCTTTCTCCTCCTGAAGTGAACATTGTGAGCTTCCACTAACATTGATGGCGCCACCAAAAGCAAGCCAGTAATATGGCCAAGGGGTGAATGTTTTGCAAACATATCGATTATTATTTACACACCATTTTGCTTAGCTCCCAACCAACCACCTTTCTCCTCCTCTAGAGACCACTACAGGCCACCACCAACACCAATGGCACCACCAATCGATAACCAACAACCACCTCTTACCCCGGTAAGCTTTTTGTTTCCCATTTGGTTTGCTACATGATGTTTTGCATACGTTAAAGTAGGGTTGTAACTCTTTTTATTTTTGGCAATTTTCTTGCTAATGAACACTACCAAAAAATTGGAAAATACATAAGGAAACATAGATGACATTTTTCTATCGGTATATTGAGTTGAAATTTTTTTGACTGATTTTTTTTGTCATGTAATTCATTGGTAAACACTGTCATGCAATCCATTGGTAAATACAAACACTAATATGTCATCGGTATATTCTCAAGAAATTACAGTGGGAATATAAAGATTTAAAAAAAAACAAAAAGAAGGATGACATTTAAGTTTTATAGACGATGATACTAACAAAGTTATCTTAAAGGTAAAATTCATTCATGAATATAATGATGGAAGTATTTTGTCGATATATGCTAATCACATTATAGACGACATTATAGCAATAATCAAGAAGGCAAATCTTACGGTGATGTGACACTTCTATGGATAGAATGGTTGACGAAAGTTACCATTAGAATAATTGTATCAGTATCTTTGTGAGTAGTATTTAATATATGACTTGTTGCTCAATCCTTCTCTATCCCCTCCCATATTTTTACTTCTTCCTTGTCCAGTTTCGTTTAAGGGAAAACAACCATACCTCACTGTCTCATAATGTTTCTAGCCACCACAACATTTAATTTGAAAACATTCATGCTCTCAAATTTTATTTAAGAATATTCCATCCTAAGTAAGCAAATCTATGTTTTTTTTTAATTCGAACACAATTTTAATATGTTAATATTTTTTCATACTTTTGTAGTATATGTATTGTTTTAGGGTGTTTGATTGTTTCATGAATTGTTTTTCAATCAAACTTGTTGTGTGCATTTATGATCTGAACATGTTAGAGTTTTTTTTTTTAAATTGTAAAAATGTATTTTATTATAAATTGTTAAATCTTATTTTTAAATACTTACTTAGGTGTTTTATGATGAAAGAGAAAATGGCTTATTGAACGGGTTTGTTTCATATTTTGTCGATTTTATTGTCAAGTTGTAATTTTCAGTAAATGTGTAAAAAACTGTATTTATTTAGATGATTGATAATAAACTAAGAGAAGTATTAAAATAGATTGAATAAGCTTAAGCTAAACTAATATCATTGCAAATTTATTTAGTTAACGTAGTTAATTCAAACATGGTGGCATCCTTATTTTATATAGGTTTGATAGAAATGATGGATGATCATTAGTGGATGTATCAAGGTTCACCCTAAAGATTGTTGAAGATGGATTATTGTAATAGCGTTCAAGGTTTTATTAATTACACACTATCTAATCCAAGAAATATTAGTGGAGGTGGTATTAGATATCCATGCAAGAGGTGTAAAATTGAAAAGTTTCTCAATCCAGATGTTGTAATGATGCATCTTCTGCAAGAAAGGTTTATGGAGGAATACATGTGTTGATATGCACATGGAGAACTATATGTTCCTCATGAGACCATGATAGAAACAATGGTTGGCATAACTTCTAGTTATAGCAATGTGCATGAAGTTATAGATGACAATAATAATTCTTCTAGGTATATGATTATGAATGTGATGGAAATGAATCATGGTCATGCAGAAGTGACCAAGTTTTTTGATCTTTTGAAAGATTTTGATGAACTGTTATAGGATGGTTGCAATCACAATGAATTATCGATCATTTCACAAGAGTTTGTTATCAAGTCGGATCATGAGTTGAGTGAGGTCAGTTATGATAAAATTTTCAAATGGGCAAGAACATTTTACATAAAGGGAACAAACTAAAAAAATCTTTTATACTGTTAAGCCCATGATGAAACCCCTTAGTCTAGGATACTAGAAAATTGATATGTGTCCAAACTATTACATGTTGTACTACCTTGAAAATGAAGATTTAGCCAAGTACAAGATATATGGAAATATCACTATAAACCCATAATTTGCAGGAGAAGGAATCTTTTTGCATATAAAAAGATTAGATACATTCCAATCACACCTAGACTATAGAGGTTATTCATGTTACTAAAGACTGTTAAACATATAAAATGGCACCAATCACATAATGCATGGATAGAGTGATGGTGCACCCTTCCAATGGTGAAGCATGGGAACACTTTAACAATTTGCATCCTCAATGAAAAATCAAAAAATAAAAATAAATAACAATGGGTGAAAAATAGTCATACAATGTAAATTCTAAGCAAGACAAAACTAGATAAGTGTTGATGCGACCATATTATTTGATATTTTCATCCATATTTATGTAGTGTTTTGCATATGTTTTGTGTATAAAATGCCTTGATATTCTTTGTTTTATATTTTGAAGGCATTTTTGGATGAAAGATGCAAAAAGGAGGTAATTGGAGGTAATTGACAGATTTGACCTTCAGTCGGTGTTTTGTGCAGAGTGGAAGCTCTAGAGATTGAAATAAAGTGATTCCAGTGACATTCAAAAGCTAACATCCATAAATTTATGGAAAGCTAAGGAAAAATAAATAAAATAAGGAAGATCATGGAAATCGCAGCCTTCAAAGTCAAATCTTGCAATCTGCCGATATCGACCTTTGTCCATTCCAACTTCAATATCTCGAGCTACAAAAATCCGATTGATGCAAACTCAATTTGAGTTGATTAAGGACTCAAATAAATATAAGTGCTCCAAATTTCAGCTCAAAACGATGTGATATGAAGGAGATATGAATTTTACAAGAGACAACTAAATTCTGCCAATTTAAGGAAGGACTATTTTGTAAAATAGACACTAGGGTTTCTAAGCATATATAAAGGAGAAGAGGAGCAAGGAAGTGGCAGCTAGCACAAAAGAAAACACAAAATCTTCCTCCTCCAAACCCTAAATCATGTGTTCTTCCATCTTTTTATTTAGTTGTTCAATAAACATGCAAGGCTACACAAAAACCTTCTGATTTCAAGAACCATGAGATTTATTCTTCCTTCTATTTTTCAGTTTATGTTATGAATGAGTATGATTGTTTTCCTATGCATATTTCCTATGATTGTTGTTGATGATTGCTAGAGCGGACTCTAAGTTATTGTTGTGAACAATCTATTGCTAAGTTTAATATCAAAACCGGAGTTGTGATATATGAACTTCTAAAGCAACTAAGCTTGATAATTGTGGCGGAACTACATTATTGAACTTAAGGAGAACATATGAATAAATTGACACAAGTTGCGGACAACTTGTATGTTAATCTTGATGAAATTATCTATTTCTTAAAGCTACCATTAAATTGAATCATTAGTGCGGACACTTTGATTGTTTGTTGGTTAGGATTAGTTATATGGCGGATTCGTTAATTAATCATGTTAAGAAAAGATAAAATTTCAGAATATAAATTATATTTTTTGTTTCAAGGATCGGTTTTAATTTCTGTAGGTGGATGTATGCTTGTGGCCAAGGTTTGTTTTCTTGATAAGTTTCGGTTTTAATTGATTTTGTTTGCTAGTTTAATTGCTGCCATAGTTTAGATAATCACAAACCAAATCCCCCCAATCACATAACGTACAACATAAAAATCTGACTTGAAACTTCCTCGTGGGATCAACCCCTTGCTTGCTCTATACTATCTTGTGTGTTTTAAGCTAGGGTAATTAATTTGTGCGACCGCGACATCGCAACAAATTTTGGCTGTGTTCATATCGATTTGAGCAACTATGTATTCAATGCCCTCATCATCCAATACCCGATCAGCTGCTCATTCAATATTTCTATGAAGGATTGATGCCTACTGACCATAGTATCATTGATGCTGAAAGTGGAGGCGCATTGATGGATAAGACACCCGAGGCTGCACGCCAATTGATCTCAAACATGGCAGCCAACTCAAAACAGTTTGGCACTCGTGGAGACCTCTCCAACAAACGAGTAAATGAGGTAAGTATTTCTAACCTTGAAAATAAAGTTAATGATCTTACTTCTCTTATGCGTTCTTTGGCTTGTGGAAATGTGCAGCAGGTGAAAGTTTGTAACATATGCTCCTTACAAGGACATGCTTCGGATATGTGCCCACCAATGCAAGAAGATTACATTGAACAAGCTCATGCAATTGATGGAGCATTCAACGGACAGCCCCAGCTAGAATATGATCCCTTTTCCAACACGCATAATCTCGGATGGAGAGATCATCCCAACTTACGCTACAGACAACCCATCCCAACAAGGCAATCCAGGCCGACAGTTCCATCCACATGGATTTCAGCCCCAACAAAATTATCAAGCAAGACAACCCGCTCCATTCACAAACTCCAATGTTATGGGGTCGTCATCCAATGATGATCTTCGTGAGATGATGAAAACTTTGGCTTCCAATATTGTTACCTTGCAACAAAATGTCATGTCTTTTCAACAGGAAACAAGGTCAAGTATTCACAACTTGGAAAAGCAAATGGGGACAAGTAGCTTCAAGTGTAGGGAAATTGGAAGCACAAATAAATGGAAAGTTGCCCTCCCAAGCATTGAATCCAAAAGAGAATGTTAGTGCTATCATGCTGTGAAGTGGGAAAGAACTTGAAGAGAAAAAGTCGAAACAAATTGAGATGGAGGAAGAAGAAGAGATAGAAACTGAATTGAGTACAAAGAAAGAACATCCTCCTCTTCCACAAACAGAAACAAAGACCAACACTCCAAAGATAACTTTTCACTCAATTAATTCCAGTTTTAAAACAAATCCACCCTTTCCTGTGAGTTCTTCTAGGTCAAAGAAAGAAGACAAAGAAAAAGAGATCTTAGAGGTTTTCAAGAAAGTGGAACTGAACATTCCTTTGCTTGATGCTATCAAGCAAATTACCCAAGTATACAAAATTCTTGAAGGAGTTGTGTACTACCAAGAGAGCTTTCAAACTGAAAGGTCATGAAACGGTAAGTATGGGTGAAGTTGTATCTGCCGTTTTTCAAAAGAATCTTCCTTTGAAACAAAAAGACCCAGGTGCGTTTACTATCCCATGTTTTATTAGTAATGCTAGTTTTAAAAGAGCTTTATGCGATTTAGGTGCATCCATTAGTGTTATGCCCAAACATGTTTATGATTCTTTTAGTCTTGAGCCTTTGAATAAAACTAGCATTGTAATACAACTCGCGGATCGTAGTTTTGTTTACCCACTTGGTGTGATAGAAGATGTCCTGGTCAAGATTGATAGTTTGGTTATTCCATGTGATTTTTATATTCTTGATATGGAACATGATTCTTGTGATTCATCAACCAGCACTCCTATATTGTTTGGGAGACCATTTTTGAAAACCGCCAACACAAAGATTGATTGTGGTAAGGATACCTTATCTATGGAGGTAGGAGATGAAAAAATTGAATTCAATTTTCATGATGCAATGAAATATCCTTATAGCAATGTTTATTCTATCACATGCTATGATCAAATTGATAAGTGTGTGCAGCAAGTTTGTGATTTTGATTGCGAAGACGGATTAAGCATAGCTTTAAGCTATGGCTATGATTTCACCAAGATAGAAGAGATGGAGAGGCACGTGTGTGTTCCCCAAAACGTGCACGAATCAATATTGGCCTTACAAGCTTTGCAAACCGTTCCCTATGGTAATGTCTTTGTTGATTTAGTACTCTCACATAAAAAAGCTTTTGCCATCTATTTTACAGTGCCCCTCGAAGTTAGAATTAAAACCTTTGCCCGATAATTTGAAGTATGTATTCATTGGCGACAACAATACACTTCCCGTTATCATAGCAAAAGGTTTGACAAGTATGCAAGAGGAAAAACTTGTGAAGTTGTTGTGTGATTACAAGACGGTCATTGGATGGACTTTAGCCGACATCAAGGGCATTAGTCCCTTAATATGTATGCATCACATACTATTAGAGGACAACACAAAACCAACAAGGGAAATGCAAAGGAGGTTGAACCCGCCTATGATGGAGGTAGTGAAACCTGAATTTTTGAAACTCGTTAGATGCAGAGTCATTTACCCCATCAACGACAAGTAAATGGGTTTGCGCCTAATCCATGTGGTGCCCAAAAGACCCGGAATCACGCTTTGTGAAAAAAAACAAAAATGATGAGCTCATTCCTACTCGCATCTCGAGTGGATGGAGAATGTGTGTTGATTACAGAAAGCTCAATCTTTCTACACGCAAAGATCATTTCCCATTACGATTCATGGATCAAATGCTTGAACGCCTAGAAGGTAAGTCTTTTTATTGCTTTCTTGATGGATATAGTGGATATAATCAGATTGTTATCAATCCCGAGCATCAAGAAAAGACTACGTTTACATGTCCATTTGGTACATATGCATATAGGAGAATGTCTTTTGGTCTCTGTAATGCTCCTGCAACTTTTCAAAGATGCATGATGAGTATATTTTCTGACTATGTTGAAAGAATAATCGAGGTTCTTATGGATGATTTCACGGTGTATGGTGATTCTTTTGATAGATGTCTAGAAAATTTATCTTTGATCTTGAAAAAGTGCATTGAAACTAACCTTGTTTTGAACTATGAAAAGTGTTATTTTATGGTAGAACAAGGAATAGTTCTTGGGCATATTGTGTCTTCACGTGGATTAGAGGTTGATAAAGCTAAGATAGATGTTATTTCATCATTGCCTTACCCCTCATGCATGAGGGAGGTTCGTTCTTTTCTAGGCCATGCAGGTTTCTATCGACGCTTTATCAAAGATTTCTCGAAGATTACAGCACCCTTGTGCAAACTATTAACCAAAGAAGTTGATTTTGTGTTTGATCAAGCATGTAAAGATGCCCATGATGAGCTTAAGAGACGTGTCACATCTGCCCCTATCATGCAACCACCAAATTGGGATGAACCTTTTGAGATAATGTGTGATGCGAGTGACTATGCGGTAGGAGCTGTGCTTGGGCAAAGAATTGGGAAGAATTTGCATGTTATCGCCTATGCTTCTCGTATGTTGGATGACTATGTGCTGATAAGGAAAGAAGGAAAAAAACAATTAATTGGCAACCATGTTTGGTTGATTTGAGTAAATGCTATCTAAAAGGGATAACCAGAATGGTGGCTCCTATATGGGAACGTTAGGAATTGATGGTAAACATGTTGGGTTTACCGGAGTAGATGGTATCCAAAAGGCAAAACCAAAATGTTAACTTCTATACAGTAATGTTAAAAATTAATTGGCAGCCATATCGAGTTAACTAGAGTAAATGGTATAACCAAATTGTTGGATTTGTTGTAGGAATGCTAGATTGAACTGGAAACCATGTAGGGTTTACTAAATTAATGGTATCCAGATGGGATAACTAGAGTATTGGTTATTGTGTTGAAATGTTGGATGGATTGAGCAAACCAAAAGGGTTAGCCAAGGTGAAAATGAAAAAAAATGAGAAAGACTTATACTTTCTCTTTGATGTCTTATCCAATCCAATCATCCTGGATTTCAACCCATCACTTCATATCCATCTTTTCATCTACATTCATTCATCTCATATCAACCATAAAATAGACATTAATTGCACAAATGAATTATTGATCTATATAACACATTAAGAAAATGAGAAATACTTTCATGATTAGGTTAATGACAGATTGTAAGTTAAGAATCCATTAAGTGTAGTTTGTTAGAATGTAAAGCCTAAATTTTGGCACCTTTGATCAATAATACGTCTAAACTTTTTTGGTTCTTGAATGCACTCAATCTAACTTCACATTGTCATTTGACTTTATTTCAATTGTGTTGGTGTCCAAGGATAGATTTTCCTTATGTTACACTCCTTCAAACCATATGTTGATTTGATTATCTAGGAACACATTGTGATGAACTGAGACCATTGTGTTAATTAGGTTGAAAACAAGAATCTACACTACAATGAACTGAGATCTTTTATTCAGTAATTACACAACTTAAAATTTGTTATTACTAAATGATTATCTCATATAATACCAGCATTTACTCTAATACATAGTTGAATACCTTGTAGGCAACATCATCAATATTTACTATTCAAAAACTCATATTTGACTGAATCCCAAGTTTTTCCACTACAAAATGAATAATTTTTTACGTTGTTCAAAACATATATAAGCTTTGTTTAATTATTATTATCTATTGGTATATTTAGTTTCTTGTTAGTGGCTCATAGTTGTACTTCATGTATCAAGTTTATAAATTATGAGGGCAAGCCAATACTACTTTTTCTTTACTAAGTTTAGGTCTTAAACGAAACGTAAAGTGCTATAACGAGTATTTCTTTAAAGGACACTTGTTTCATGCAAAAGAATATGAGTATGGTGGAAAGATATATGACATTAGGGTTTAGGTTAAGGGATCAACTTCTAAAGAGTTTAAAGTTGACTATTATGAGAAATTATAAGAGGAATTGAATTTCAATATAATAGCAAGCATAATAGAGTATTTTTATTTAAAAAACAATTGGTATGATACCACTGCTAGAAGAATCAAAGTAGATCCCCAAGATGGTTTAGTGGAAATTAATTTGAAGGATAGACTCAACAATGTTGACTACGTCTTTGTTTTCGCTAAACGATGTGAGCAAGTTTATAACACGGTTCTTCTTTTAGAAAGGATCGTTCATGAGTTGATTGTTTATTAGTATTAAAAAACAAACCATAGGATATGTCGATGTTTTTCGAGTTGGTAATCATGGATCAAATATGGGAGATAACATCTTTCAGCTTGGCAAGTTAGTTGATCCATATCGAGTTGTTTCATCCATTGACTTAGAAAAAAAATCAAATTTTTATGTTGCCGAGAATTTTTTGTTGATGTTGATGTTGATGTTGATGTTGAGGAGTTAAATGTTGTTTTGAGCTCCGACAAAAATGTACAAGTTGATGAAGATGATGATATCAATGAAAACAACATTGAAGATTATGATAGAGTTCACGATGAGACAATTGAAGAATCGACAACTCGAACTAATTTGTGAAACATGAAAGTGTAACGTCATAAACTATAATGTTATATTTATAGCTGAAATTCACTGCAAATAAATATTTATCTTATTATTTTGATATGAACTGGTATTATTTTTGCAACTATCAATCTAAGTATTTGCAAGATGAACAGATGGAGAATATAAATATAATTTAGTGTACGACACTGTTTCACACCAATGGCAATACTAATAAGATGTTTGTGTCGAGTATTTTATAAAGGCGATGGAAATTGTTCCCTTTCTTCTTATCACACTATTTAATGTGGCATTACAAACGTGTATGCAGATGAAATGTTTATATCGGCAAACTACAAAGGCAAATCTATACAGCTAAACCAGCTCGTGGATTTACTATTCATTCAAGCACTGTTCATCTAGACTCATACTGTTCCAAAAAGTGCTTTTTTTTTCAGGCTTATTTTTTTTATAACATGTGTGTCTGAGCCAGCATACACACACCATGATTAATCTCTAGACCCACTTTTTTTTTAACAATTTTTTTCCTGTTTTTTTTCAACCTATACATTTTTTTTTGGTTTTTCTTATATTTTTTTTTCTTACATTTTCTTTCCTATTTTTTCCCACTTATACATTTTTTTTGGTTTTTTTTTATAATCAAGGTGTCTGAGCTTGCTTACACGCACCACGATATTTTTCCCCAAGTATATATTTGTTTTTTTTTTTATAATAGGGGTGTCCGGGGCAACTTACATGCGGCACGAATAATCCCCGGACCCACTTTTTTTAAACTTGTTGTTCTATTTTTTTTCCCCACTTATAATTGTTTTTATAACCGGGGTATCCGGGCCAGCTAACGCGCATCACGACTATTATTTTATAGAATAGCTAAAGGAGATCGCAATTTCAAACATTAATAAACAATGATTTCAACAGTGGTTTACGCTGTTCATTACTATTTGAAAAGGTGAATTGAATTGTGGTTTTGGTGGGAGATGGCAGGGCTGTTTGGGAATGCTTTTAGAAAGTGTGTTTTTTATTTTTATTTTAAATTAAATTAATTAATTACTGTTTCTAGATAATTTTGATGTGTTGATGTAAAAAAAAAGTTTTAAAAAAATGAAAAAAATATCATTTGATGCATTTCTGAAGAGCTCACGATTTTAAACAGTGTTTTACACTATTCATCTACACTAAAAAACACTATTGACTTGAATAGTGAAATTACATAATAGTATAAGTATTATTTGTATATCAGGACAGAACAATGAGGTTGCTTGGCCGAGTGGTTAAGGCGTGTGGGTGCTAACGAAGGCGAGAGTTCGAATCTCACAATCTTCAAAAATAATTTTAAACAACAACGAACAATGATTTCACTGTTCTAACAATAATTTTACAAAAGTTTTTTTTATTTTTTATAACGAGGCTTCTTTCATTTGTTTTTTTTTTATAATCATGGTATCTGTGGCAGCTTACATGTACCATAAATAATCTTTGGATCCATTTATTTGAATATTTTTTTCCTGTTTTTTTTCCACTTATATGGTTTTTTTTTTGTTTTTTATGACCGGGGTGTCTGGGTTAGTTTACACGCACCATGATTTTCACGACTGATCTCTGGACCCATTATTTTTAAAAATTTTCTTTGTTTTTTTTGGCCACTTATACGCTTTTTTGGTTTTATTTTATGACCGGCATGTCGGGGTCAGTTTATGCGTACCGTGATTTTTTTTTCCTCATGACTGTTTGAAAAGGTGCTTTCCCTTTTCAGTTTTTTTTAGCCACTTTTTTTTTACATTTTTTTTCCTTTTTTTTTTCCACTTATGCATTTCTTTTGGGTTTTTTTTTCTTATAACTAGGGTGTCTGGGTCAGCTTACTCGCACCATGATTTTTTCCCCCACATATTTTTTTTTTCATAACCAGGGTGTTGGGGCCAGCTTATGCACGACACGAATAATCCCAGGACCCCTTTTTTTTACATTTGTTTCCATTTTTTTTTATAATCGGGATGTCCGGGCCAACTTATGCGCGCCACACCTATTATTACTAAGAAAAAAGCTAAAACAGCTTGCTCAAATACTGTGCACACACTCACAAAACACTATGGATTACAATAGTGTATTAACGATTTCACCCCACAATGCACCTCAACCCTTGCCTTCAGATCGTATTTTTGAATTTTCCACAGGACCGATTGGCATTACTAGATTGTTTGGGGGTAGTTTTGTTTTTTCCCCATATTTTTGCACAGTAAAATAGCCATGAGGACAAAAATTCACAGGAAATGCCGGGGGCATTAAGGTTATTATACATATTTTTTTAAATAGCTAAATATAAATTTATCCCCACATATATATATATATATATATATATATATATATATATATATATATATATATATATATGACCTGTTTATTATTTTCAACAAATGATAATTTATTATCATTATTCTAAAATATTTTAATATAATAATAATAGCTATAATAATTGTGATAAAAATTCATTGGTCAATAATGGTGAAAAATAACTTCCGTGTTTTTTTTTCCGTATAATATTTCAGATCTCATATCATGAAAAAAATATACAAAACCACACGTGGACAAGACAGGTAGAAAAATTGTGCCAAATTATCTACAATAATAAATTAAAAAATTGCCTTGCAGTTTGCCAAAGTCGGCACCAAATTTTTTAACATGTAACAAAATTGTTAATGGTCCTAAATTTATATATATATTATTTTCTAGACCTTTTCCTTAAAAATAGGAGAAACTAATTATATATTGTGATATTATTTTCATATTAAGGTCTTAAAATATATATAAAAATTTGAATTGACTTCTTTAAAAATCTCAAATTAATTTAAACTCAGTGTTCTAAATTTTTTTAATATAATAATATAAAGAAAAAATCAGAAAAAATCATCTTTGATAAATTTTGGCAGTTGTATTTTTGCTATCTGTCAAATAAAGTATTTGGCAAATAGTTAAAACATGCCCAACAAACAATTAGTATGTTGCAGGCAACAAATAATATATCTTTAGTCAATTTGATCAATTGCGGTTTTGCTATCTACCAATTAAATCATTACCAAAGTAGTTAAAACAAAATCATCAATCAAATTGTTTGCTGCATAAAACAAATCACTCATATGTGCTACAATTCAAAAATTGTAATTTTACTATTTGCTAATAAAATAATTCATGAAACAAATAAAACTTACACAACAATCACAAAAGAATTTCGGTTCCAAATGAACAATCTACCAATTAAATAATTATCAAAATAGTTTTAACAGATGCAACATTCAATCACTCTTAGGCGGAAAAAAACCCCTTTCTAACAGATTCTATCAGTTACAATTTTATTAATTAAATATAAAAATAACAAATTACAACACGTATAAAATCAATCAGTATCTTATAGAGAAAAAAAATCCAGCACAGCACGCGGGCAAATTCGCTCGTGGAGACTATTCCCTCTCTCCTTATCACTGTTTAGTGTGGCATTGCAAACAAGTATACCGATGGGATATTTTTGTCGATATATTATAGAAGGCAATGAGAATTGCTGCCCTTCTCCCTCTGACTATTTAGTGTGGCATTACAAATGGACTTGCTAATGGGATGTTTTCTTTGGTATATTATAGAGGTGATGGGATTTTTTCCGCTTTTACAAGTCGGTGTGTTAATTAAAGTTTTAAATATTTACAGCGGAATCATCGATGGACACTCACTTACTGCCTTTACTAACTGGATCCATCTTTTTTGCAGATTTCGTAATCGAATAACCGATGGAATGCGAATTCCAACGCACTTGTAATTAGCGACAAAATCACAATCGATACTTTAAAATCCTTAAGAAAAAAATGGAATCCCCGACAGAATATTTAAAAATAATGTTATTTAATCATTCATCGGTAATATCGTTTGTAAAACCAAATATAAAAGCTTAACAAGAGCAACAAAGCTTCATTTTCTTCTGTCGGCTTAAAAACTCAAATCTTCTCTCCTATTCTCTTTGGTTTATTCTTCAATTTTGCAACTCAAACATGAAGACTAGAAGTAGAGTAATTGGGCGTAATCTTTGTGAAGTCTTTTTTTCTTATTTCTCCTTTTCTTTTATGAGCTGTATTAACAATGTATTTTTGTTTTTTATCACACCTAGCTCCACTCCAAAATTAAGCACACCATTAATGTAAGAAAAAAATATTCCTCTTTTTTTTATCATTAGTGTTTTTTGTATCTTTGTTTTTGTTCAATTATTTGCTGATTACAATTATATGAAGTAATGGTTGTGCTGAATTTTAATTGTTATTTGAACATTTTTCATTGTTTTGTTGAATTTGAGTTATTATTTTGAAATTTGTTGTTCAATTTCAATTAAATGTATAAGATTAAATTCAATTATTATTTTGTTTTGTATTCCATGTAAAATAATTGTTGAATTTTATTTGTTATTGAAATACGTTTTTCATTATTTTGTTTATTTTTAGTTATTTTTTTTTGTTTATTTTTTTTTGTTAATGTTTAATTAAAGCTGTAGGATTAGTTTAATTATATTATTGCATGTATTCCATTTAAAATTAATTCTTTTTAATTTATGATTATAAAAATAATCACGTTGAAAATAATATTTGATAGGAATTGAATAAAATCAACTGGACATTTGCGATTTGTGCTTCGCGCGTGTACGTTTACTTTTTTTTTCCCTATTATGAACAGTGTATTAACGCTTTTGCCCCTCTAATAGGACAAAAACCAGCTTCTGGGCTGAGGGTCACGGAGGTAATTGCACGTGTATGGACCGGTCCACCACACTTTTTTTTAATATTTTTTAAAATGGATAAATACGGATATAGCCCCTAATAAGACAAATTGATGAATTAGTCACAGGGGTAGTCCGGTAATTGACCATCATTTTTTATTTTATTTTTCCGAAATACCAGCAGTATTCCGCCTCACGCCTTGATGACGTGGCGCGTAAGGGATGATATAGTTGCCAGAAATGTGCTACCGGCATCTCTATCAATGCGTCTTCGCTTGGTCTTCCTCCCGGTGCGACGCGTTTTGTCATAAGATGGACGTCGACGCGGGAGTGGCCGGTTAAAGCCGATTTCACCGTTTCTCTCTCTCTTGCATGTAAAAGTGCAGGAGAGGCCCCCGGATTTGGTGTCTTTTCACTTTGGTCCCTTGATTTTTAATTTTGTGTATGGTCCTAATTTCTGTTATATAAGTTTTGATTTGGTTCGATTGGGTCATTCGATTGCAATTAATTAAATGTTCATGTTTCACTTTGCTCCTCCTGCTTTTAATTTTCGGATTGGGTTTAAATAGCTTAATATATTCGGTACAGAAGTTTCAAGTTTTGCAACTTTGTCCTTTAATTGAAATTGAATATAAATGTGATTTTCATTTCATCCCTTAAACTTTTAATTTTTGATTTTAATCCCTTTATATTTGAATTTCATAGTTCTTGAAATCTGAAGGTTTCTGTGTCCTTGCATCCAAGCAAAAGAATCTAGCCTTGCATGTTTATTGAACAACTAAATAAAAAGATGGAAGAAAACATGATTTAGGATTTGGAGGAGGAAGATTTGTGTTTTCTTTGCTGCTGGCCGAAACTTCCTTGCTCCTCTCTTCTTTTATATATGCTTAGAAACCCTAGTATCTATTTTACAAAATAGTCCTTCCTTAAGTTGTCAGAATTTAATTGTCCCTTGTAAAATTCATATCTTCTTAATAACACATCATGTTGAGCTTACATTTGGAGTGTTTATAGGTCTTTGAGTCCTGAATCAACAAAAATTGAGTTCGCATCAATCGGACTTCTGTAGCTCGAGATATCGAAGTTGAATGGACAAAGGTCGTTATCGGTAGATTGCAAGATTTGACTTTGAAGGCTGTGATTTCCATGCTCTTATTTTATTTCTTTTTCCTTAGCTTTACATAAAGTTATGGATGTTAGCTTTTTAATTTCACTAGAATCACTTCATTTCGATCTTTGGAGCTTTCGCTCTGCACAAAACACCGACTGAAGGTCAAATCTGTCAATCAGCTCTAATTACCTCCTTTTTGCATCTTTCATCCAAAAATACCTTCAAAACATAAAACAAAGAATTTCAAGGCATTTTATACACA
This sequence comes from Salix viminalis, assembly GCA_029228465.1. Classification (NCBI taxonomy): domain Eukaryota; kingdom Viridiplantae; phylum Streptophyta; class Magnoliopsida; order Malpighiales; family Salicaceae; genus Salix; species Salix viminalis. The sequence goes on from CM055442.1 coordinate 6,252,963, forward strand.
AAACATATGCAAAACACTAGGTAAATATGGATGAAACTATTAAATAATTTGGTCGTATTAGGGGTCCATTAGGGTTAAATTTTCAAGAACTATATAAACTCATGTAAGCTAAATTTTGCTAGCCATTTATGAATATTACTTCTGAATTTTTCAGTTTTATGTGTGAGAGTGATTATTGCATTCTTTTCGATTTGAATCTGAATTATTGAAGATTAGTTGGCTTCGTGGCATCATTCTACTCATTCCAATAGTGTTGGTGCCTTGGGGTAGGTTTCCATTGTGTCACCCTCCTATCATACCTATTTTAATTTTCCGAGATCAAATCAGAGTCTTAATTGTGGGTTGCATGACCACATGATCATGAGGTTCGCATCAATAGGTATCAGAGCTAGGCTACGAAACAAGGTCATATCCTTATGTTAAGTTTTTTTTTAGTGTTCCTTAAAGTTTTTCATTGTTTGCGTCCACCTCCTTGCTCTTCGTGTCTGCGTCATCTAAGCAAAACAAAAGGTTATATTTTCATCTTTTTACTGTATCATCATATGAGTATATTAAAAAATAAGAAAATAAAGAGAGATAGAGGGATTAGTTGAAATTTTAAGGAGCATTTAATTTTTGTAGCAGAAAACACAACTCTAGTGAAACATAACAAAACCACATCGAAATCAATTGAAAATTAACATTCCATCAATTGGGGTGTGAAATCACATCTTATATCAAATTTGAGCTTATTTTAATATTGAATACTTGAGGTTTTAATTCGAGGTTCAATTTTACCATAGAAACACTACCTTAGTGAACCTTAAGCAAAACACCTTAGAGTCAATTGAAACTTCAAATTTTGTGTATTGGGGTTGAAATCACACCATATATTAAATTTGGGCTTGTTTTGATATCATACAGAAATGGGAACTGGTCCTTGAAATGAAACTTGAGTTTATATTCTCATTTTTTTTTATCTTTTTTTAATGTTAGTTAGTTATTTAGTTAATAGATCCATTGTATAATTGACCCTAACTAACAAACAATCACAGTATCTGCAATAATGATTTAGTTCAATGGCAACCTTAAGAACTAAATAAATTGATTAACCTATACAACATAATTATACACAATTCATGTTCATTTGCTTGAATGTTCTCTCTAAGATTAATAATATAGATCAACTACAATTATTAAGCTTAGTTGCTTTACACGTTTATATACAAAAACTCTAGTTTTGATATTAAACTTAGCAATAGATTGCTCACAATAACAACTTATAGACTACTTTAGCAATATGAAATATGCAAAGGAAACAAAAATCTTCATTGATCATATAAACTGAAAATAAATGGAATAATAAACCTCACAGCTCTTGAAATCCAAAGGTTTATGTTTTTATACAACCAAGAAAAATAGTTTAGCCTTACATATTTATGGAACAACTACTACAAAAGATGGAAGAATGCTTGGATTTAGGATTCAGAGAAAGTATTAATGTTTCTCTATTATGGTTGCTTCCCTCTCTCTCATTCTTTCCTCTCTATCTTTCTTTTTATAGTCTGGGAAACCTTACTCCCAACTTTGTAAAATAGTTTTCCCTTAAGTAGATAATGTTACATTTAAATACTTCAATAACTATTTTTCTAAAAAGAAAAAATAGCCTTGCATGAAATCTTTAATCTTTGACTAGAGGAGCTAAATTTTAAAAAAAAACACTTGGATGTCGATTTGGACTCTTTGGGATGTAATTTGGACTTGTTTCTTCATAAGACTTGTCTGTTGATAGAATTGATGTGTCATTTTAGAAAACTTATTCTCTCTCATATGAGCTATTTCTCTAATGAAATGTTGTGCTATTATATATATTTTAGTAAGAATCCAAAACCATTAAGTTTGCATCAAATGGACTTCTGAAGCTCAAGATATTCAAGTCAGAAAAGTTGAAGGTCAACAATGCCAAAATGCAAGATTGACTTTAAAGGCTGTGATTTCCATGCTCTTTATTTTTTTATTTTTCTTTCCATATATTTACAAAAAGGTATGGATGCTAGATTTCTAATGTCATTGGAATCACTTCATTTCGACCTTTATAGCTCAAGCTCTATACAAAACATCAACTAATGATGAAATTAGTCAATTTACTTTGTTTTGATTCTTTCATCCAAAAACACCTTTAAAACATAAAACAAATAATATCAAGACATTGCAAATATAAAACATAGACAAAACACTAGGTAAATATGGATAAAACTATCGAATAATATGATTGCATCAAAACATGAACTATATAAAGGTATTTGAGTGATCAAAGAGGATTTATTACAATAGATGAATGGGAAAAAAAACATTTTACCTATTCGTGAATTGTATTGATTATGAAATCCTTGCACAAGATAGAATGATATTGAAAAACACTTTTAAATCTTGTTCAAAGAATCAATAATTACAGTGTTGATAAAAAAATTATTTAATAGAGAAGACACCTTATGCTTTACTGTCTAACTTGGAATATTATTGATAATTGAAAAATAATTACACTAAGAGGGATTTTAGGAGATTTCTCATTAGTGGTTCCTGTGAATTATTGTTAAAGTTTGGACAATTAGATAACATATTTATCACAATCCATTGTTAAAAATTTGATCAAACTAAGAGAAGAATTGGTCTTTTGATAATCTCTACAAAAAATCTAAATGACCTTAGATTGTCTAACAACATCCACTCGTAAACCAACGGGGGCGTGGGTCGACTGGTAGGGGGTCGTCCCAGCTTAACCAAGGTCTCGAGTTCGAGCCTTGGGTATGCAGCTGCTTTAAAACTCGCTTGGGAGAGCTTTGCCGCCCTTAAGGGTCCTACCCGGCTCGAATCCGGATTAGTCGGCAGTGGCCGGATTACCGAATGGTTTTATACCAAAAAAAAAAAAAAATCCACTCGTAACAAAATTTAAATTATTGTTCTATTGCATTTATATGTTTTGGAAAACCAAATAATAAAGAGACTCCATTAAAGCCTAATACATACTAAGATTTATTCATACCATGTAAAATTTAAGCTAATCTTATGACCTCAGATTATTTATTATATTGAAGACTCCTATACTAAATAGAATTGAGCTTTATAGTAGTTTTGCTCGCATTCAAACTCTTCATGGTCATTGCATTTAATTGGTTGAGAAGAGTTTTAGTTTCCTTATTGACTGTTTGTTCAAACCTCCTAATCGGTCAAGACAATTCCAACACGATCATTTCCACCATAGTTGATCAATTTTAGCTTCATTCTCCTGTTCTGTTGTGAACAATCATTGTCCTTGAAATGCGCGGAAGTTTATTTATGACCTCTTTCTCAGTATAATCAAGTTTTATAGTTCTTCATGCATTCAAACTCTTCATAGTCATTTGGGTTTCCATTGATCTATCGTGACTCCTGGTCACTTTGGTTGATTGCTTCTCCAAACCTCCTAGGCAATCATGGCTGCTCCAACGTAGTCAATTTTACTATATTCGATTGATTTTTTAGCCTCTTTTTCATGTTTTATTGTGAACATGCTTCTTTAATTGACATATAAATATATAGAAATGTGTTAATCTAGCCAACAAAACCAGTGTAGTTAATTGTCTTAAGGCTTGTTTTGTTTTATTTACTTATTTATTCTATAAGAAGTTATATCACATCAACCTCAAATTTGAGTTTAAGTCGTACAAGTATAAATGATACTTAAAATCATAAGCTGACGAAATTTGAACCCTCTCTTTCTCTCTCGCACGCATATTTATTTTATTAAAATTATATCACAACAACCTGAGCCCAAAAACGCTCTCTCACAAAAAGATAAACACACACACCAACTATGTTTGTGCAGTAGTTTTGGTAATGGAGAAGAGAGAAGAAAATAAAGAAAAGGAATCATTAGAGCACGATGCAGTAGCCGTTCTCTGTTGCTTCCATGCTTGTCTATGGTGACATCTGTTCGTAAGATATGCTCATGCTCTCAGATTAATTGCCTGCCGGGATATGACTAGACATCCACATCTTCGACAGATATGTGCACCGAGATGATAACGGTAAGGAATTGAGGAATCAAGTCTTCACTGTAATGATCACTGTCTCTTCGCAGTCCGCCAACGGAAGACTTCCAAGGAGTATTTGGGATCTTTTAGGATCAAAGATTGTCAATGGAATGGCAGGCTGAGGTGAGGTGAGGATTTAGGTATCGTATTGTCGAGGCCCAGTATAACTCCCATTGAATGAACGGAAAGATCCACATTTTGGTAAATATATAAACTATAATTCAAGTTACAGATCCTTGCAATCTTCTTTATTCTTATTAGTTAATTTAAAATAGACTAAAATAATAAAATGTTAATTGAGGAGTGGAAATAACATCATCCTTGGAAGACTAGCATTAAAGTTTGTTCTCTAATCGCCGAAAGAAAAAAGAAGAAAAGCGAGAAAGAGAGAAAGGGAAGGAGCTTGTCTTTTCTGCTTATGCAATAAAAATCAGGCTTCACTTGCTCATTTGGTGGGCATGAGTTTAGTCAAGTGGTACTAGCACATTATTGGTACTCGCCATCCATATGTGAACCATATGGAGTTTTTATCATCAAGAAATGTCATAAGAATCATGAGTGTGGATTGATTAGCTTCTTCCTCTCAAATAAATTTGATTGAAGCTAAATCATGAGTGGCTTCTTAGTAATCAGAACATTAGTTGGCATTCGCCATTACATCAATGGTCAAATTGGCTAATGGAAATTAATGCTGCTCCACTATCCAAACTCAGATCCCTTGATGTGCTATAAAGTGATTGGAACTCTATAAAAACAACATGAGTGAGCGAAGATGCGACATGAGTTGGAGTTTTTCTCCCTACAGTACTTGTACCATGATTATTGCTCTATTGATATCTCCATTCTCTAACGACGGTGATCCAACTCCGAAGAGAAGTATGCCAATTGGAAAACTATCTTCCCTCCTGCTGTCTTTCTCACTCATATCAATTTTGAATGGAGCACAACGCCTAATAGAGAGAATCCATTACAATATTGTGGGTCAAGGGCATGTTCCCTTCCGAGAAATCCTGAATTCCTGATAAGGTGTGTGCATGAAGGGACCACTAGTAACAGTAATATGTGTTCTTTTTCCAAATTGTTGATGGTAGTGGTGGTGGTGGTGGTCGTGGACAAACTTTAAAAGCATTTTGCGTACAGGGGAAAATTGTTCTTCTTGTAACAAGGAAAAGATTCTGCTCAAAGCTGACGGAGAAGCTGTCCCGGATCAGGAATTGCTGAAAGCTATATGCGTGGTGGAGCTTTCGATGTGGTCCGCCATGGCTTAAGTCTAGTCTTGTCCCTTCCTTTGGGTAGCATGAAGGGACCCCAATAAGAACTTCAACTGAATAATATTAAAGCAGGCAACCCTAGCTCATCTCAAAGAGGGACACCTTGCTTGGAAGCTGAAAGTGGACCACAGCTCCCCTTTCTCTCTCGCGCATATATACACACTATACATATTCTGTGGCTTTCAGGATTCCAGCATCGCGTGCCGATCCACCACATCAATTACCAGTCTCTTCTCGTTCAAACTAAAACTAGCACCTCCTGTATAATCTGGGGCCAGCTTGAAATTTCAGCTTAAGTTGAGGAGATGACAAGAGGAAGATGCTATATATGGCGGCATTAATTAATAAGAAGGTTACCATTTAACTGGTTGTTGATATTATTGATAGCAGGGAAGTCATGAATCTTGTATTTAAATGACACAAATCTAGTAAGAAAATAAATCAGTTCTTCAAATCAGAAAGTAAATAGAAGCATATATCAATCTGCACACCACAGATGCATGGTTACTCTTGACATCAGCCTCGATCCATAAAAGATCTCTTTGTACATTAGAATTGCTGTTGGCATATTTCTACTTTTACGTTTGTTTTGATGAACGCAAGTTGCTAGTGCAAGTATAATGTGATTGGATCTCATGTGGTGGATTGGCAAATTTGTAATCTTAGATAGTGGAAATCATTCGACAATTACTTCTCTCTGCTTCTCTAGTCACTAGCGAAGCACAAAAAGTTGTTCTATACTGAACCTGACACTTATTCTTTTCACCGCAATCCTCTACTTTCATCAAATTATTTCTTCCAGTGCTCTCTTTAATTCTTCTAAATTATTAATATAGTATACTTCCACCATGATGATGTTTGTTGGTGAGAGACGGGATGGAATCCACAGCACTGTATAAATGCATCCATCCAAAGTAAAAACAGATTTTCTTACTATTAAACTGTAGTTAATCTAGTAAAGGATTTTTAGCCACAAACCAATTATTTTATTTATTATTTATTTTGTGTGTTACCAGTGAATTCTTCCTTTTCTTTTAAATAGTTATAGACAATAACAAATATATTCAAAAGGAAGGGAGTTTAAATAGTAGTTTCACTGGTTTGCTAATAAAATAACCATTTATTTTACCCTTAATCATATAGTATTTGTCTTGGCCTATGGATATAATTGAGTTTTTTTTTTTGTTTTTAAATGAACAATAAAAATACTAAAATTTCCTTGGAGAGAAAAAAAATATTATTCATGTGGGTTTAGTTTTGATTTTTTTTAATTGTGGATAAACAATGAGATCACTTAAATACCTTTAAAGTAAAAAAAAAAAAAATGGTCAAGGTTTTTTTTTTTTTTCTAGATGGTTTTGTTTGTTGTTTGTTGTGTTGTTTAGGGTATTATGGTATTTTTACATAAACTAATTAATCTTTGCTTTCAACAAAACTTTTGCATCTATATTGGACGGTGTTTGTGCACTTTGATCATTGCATGCAATGCTATTTGGTGGTGTAACATGTCTTTTCACCATCTTTTTGGATATGTCGTTGCCTCTTTTTTCTTCCCCATCTATATTACATATTGAAATGTATACTTTGTCCTATTTTCTTGTTTTTTTTCTTATCAATGGTCCTTTTGTAATTCTTTTATATTGTTTTTCAATTTGGACCTTCGATTCAAATTTATATTTATATTTATAAATTTGGTCCTTATTTTTTAATTTATTTTCCTTGACCCTTTTATACAAGTATTATTGGCTTTCAATTTTACCATTAAAATCAAATTTATGTTGTGTTATTATTTTAAGTTTGGTCTTCATTCTTTTTGTTCTTTTTATTGGAGTTATTTTATATTTTAAATTTAACCCTCCAATAAAAAATGTCTCTTTTTAACAAGTTTTATTTCATTTCAATTTAATCCTTCAACTACAATTTGTTATGTACTCTTTATTTTAAATAATGATCCTTATTCTTTTAGTTTCTAATTTCTTTATCTCTTTTATTAAAGTCTTATTAGTTTTCAAATTTCATCTTTCAATACAAGTTTATAGTGTGTTATTTTTTTATTGGGTCCTCATTCTTTTATTATTCTGTTTTGTTTCTTGGAGTTAATTTTCTTTTAAACTTAACCCTCTAGTCAAAAACTTTTAATCTTCCTCTAATTTATTTTGACTCACACCTATATTCTTTAAATTACCTTTTTTATTTTAGATCCTTTTATGTTGTTATTTTTTTCTCATTTTTCATTGTTCAACAATTAATTTGATGGGACTATGCTTTAACATTTTTCCATGTATGATGCTTCTTCCAATAAGTATAGCAATAACAAGTGGTTTGCCTTAACTTTTCATTGACTAGTTTCTTAGTATAATTAATATTCTCTTATCAATAATATTCTGATTTAGAATTGCAGCATGGAATATGTTTTTCATGTTAAATTATATTTGTTCTCTACAAAATAGTCAATAATCATTTGAATAATTTCACCTTGCCCAAAGATTTTTTAGTTAATATTATTTGAGAAAAGATGAAACCAGATTAAAACGCAACATTTCTCTATATAAGATAATTTAGTGATGAATCCTTTAGTAATTTGATTTACTTTTTTGTAATTCACCTAGAGTGATGAATCCTTTCTTAATCACTCAAGCACCTTTATATAAATCATGTTTATACCGAAAGTGTTCCCTTTCATCAGCTCAATTGAGATAACATGTAACCAGATTAAAACACAACATTCTCTATATAAGATAATTTAGTGATATCAAGTTTAAATATCACATGCACAACTATCACATGAGTTTATTCATAGACATAAGTAATCTTTCCTTATAAATTCTTATGTTAATCATTTAGTGAACATGTCTAATGCCAAACAACTACATATTAGTTGTAGATATCCATTTTATCTCATAATATAAGAACAACTGTTTTCTTTGACAAAAGAAAATGTGTATTAGTCTATATGGTTCTAGTAAATATCTAATATTTAAGAAAGCATTGACCGAGAATATTTAGGAACAATACTTTGATAAAATAAAAATCTCATAATTATTACAACTTGATAATTTTCATTGCAAAATATTTTTGTCTCGTGAACTTTATTTTTACTATAGATTTATAAATTAATTATTATATTTTTTAATGTAATATAATATGAACTCTAAAGATATTTTAGGAATATATTAAGTACTTGTTTGGGTCATTGATAAGAACTTGGTTCCTTTGTTTATATTATGGCTTTATTGTTATCACAATATAGGGCAATTGGATTAATAATGCTAGGAGCCAATCTAGTTCATTGATTAAGTTATTGATCTAAACAACCTCTACATTTCTTCAAATGTGGAGGTGTACTCTTATTCAATTATAGAATAAGTTGTTTTTTCTTGTTTGGAACTTTTCCAATTCAAAGCACTATCATTTAGAATAAAACATATATTGACTATTTTTTACTATTTTCCCAACATTTCATTAAACAAATCTTAATTCAAATAATTTTAAACTTCTTTTTTATCTTCTCCCTTGATGGATCTTATAGCCATGTATAGGATATCATTTTCATCGTATCTTATTCACTTTATGTCTTGAAAATAAGGTGTTCCATGGAAAATAAATTAAAATCTAATATTATATCCTGTCAAACCTTAAGTATGGATCGAGACATTTTAAGCAACCTTCTAGATCTATCTCTATAGATCTTTATATCCAATATATAAGTTTTTGCTCCTAATTTCTTTATAGATAAATCTTGGACAAGCAAAAATCTTATTGAGTAAAGTAAAGATAAATGTTTTCTTAAAAATAATGTGTCATCTACATATAACATTAGAAAAATAACACCACTCTTATTAACCTTTTTTAAACACATGGTATATCCATATTTTTATAAAATTTAATTTGTTATTTACACCATCAAAATTAGATACTCCTTAAAGCTTACATTGTACATTGTTTTTTTATGTGAGTCTTTTTAATAAACAGTCACTTAGATCCTTTGGCCCCTTGAACAATTTTAAGGGTCACTTCAATAGTTTTAAGCATATTAACCAATTCTAGCAATGTACTTCCACCATGTTCATGAGATAATTCATATTGAATTGTGAAAATCTTTGGATAATGACTGCAAGACCAATTGAACATTTAATTCATGGTTCATGACAAACCTAATTATTCTAATTTCTCAATAATTCAAGAACTCTTACTTACATTTTTTTAGTGGGCTAAGATCCCATTTAGTTTATCCATCCTTGAGTGACTCAACAAATCAACATATAATAAATTAGGTAGATATCATGTTTTATTAGTCACATCTCTATGTGACTCATAGATTAATTAAGTGATAACCCTTTATTGAAACATATTATACATGTTTCGCTTAACTCATTCCTCTAACCTCGTGCTTTCATGCAAAGAGAACCTCATAATTATAACTTTATAATTTTGTTTTGCAAAACATTTTTGTCCCATGATATTTAGTTTTACTCCTGATTCATAAATCAAATATTAGATTTATGAATCTCATATTATAAGAATATAAAAAAAATTGATTAATAATAAATATTTCATGCAACTAACAAATTAACTATATAACATATTAAACCGATAAAAAAATATCAACTATATCTGGACAGTAATCAATACTTGTCTTGACGTTCGTGGTTTCCCTACACGGACAATTTCCCCTATAATAATAATAATAATAATAATAATAATATGTTTTTGTAAAAGAACTATATTTATATTGAGTGTGAATACCAAGAAGATAAACCTAAGTTTGTTAAGTGGGAAATATATGCTATGCCATCATTGGTGCTCAAACAGTAACCCTAAAATGCGGAGAATATTCTTCACTCAAGGGGAAAAGTTGCTCAAGTAGGCACTATCTTATCGTTTTCTCCGAGTCCAAAAAAGAAAGAAGCAGATCAATTGAATTGTCCAAACCAGAACTACCCTAAGTGTCTGGCCTCGAGGGCTACGCCGATGGAATCGTCAAGTGACATGGAGATGAACCATAGGGATGTGACTAACAAGTGAATAATTACATACATTTGCATGCTTTGAGATAACATACACACGATGATATGAGCTTTCTGAGAACTGTTCTGGCTACTGCTAATAAGGATTCGCTGAAGCATGCTTGTCTGGTATCGATGCTAACAACTTGTGATTTCAACGATAGAGCAAGCTGCCTACCCAGTGGAGTGGGAGTTATGGTACCAAATGCCGGCGCATGCCTCAAATGTCATGTGAAATTCTCATACAGACGCCTGAGGTATTCTAGCTGTGTCTTTTAGGTTGATGCTAGGAGATGATGATGATGGAGATCGAATAAACATTATCTTTTTTTTAATCTAAAATACGGATATCTTTTTCACTCCATTATACATATTTTATAACTTTAATATTCCTAATAACAGTTTTTCTTTCATAATATAATTGTTTAAAATAAAAACAATATGCATATAATAGCTTCAATATAAAATACAGCTAGCATTCACTTATATTTTAAAGTATATATACAAGTACAATAATAATAAAGGAAAATAAATCAATCAATCAATTTTAGGAAAAACAAAGTCTATCGAACAACGAATATATTGTCGATCTTGTAGGGTGGTGGCAGTAATCTCTATGTAGCAATTGAATTATAAAATTTATTTCCAACACACATTTTTAGTGGAATGATGTTGAAGCTCAAGTAGAAATCTAATCTTATCATATTAAAAGGTGTTAAAAGAGATTAGATCACGGGATCTAATTGTGTGTATGAAAACAAGGGGTGATTGTCGCTGTTCACAAAATGAACAATAAATCACACCAAAACATTGTCTTTTTTTTTTATCTTACAGATCATAAAAATGACTTTTTTTGGGAAAATTTTCGTTTTTATCGTTCAACGTTTGCATTTTTAATTTTGATTCTTCAAGTTTAATATCCAGATTTTCAAAAACAAAACGAAGAGTAAACTCCATTTGTTAAGGATGGAGACAATTTTGATCCTAGTTAGTAGGTATCAACCTTCGAGTTCGGTGATGTCTTGGAAAGTAGATTGAAGTCTATATAAGAAAACAAATTATGTAAATTTATTCATTATTATGACGAATTAGAGGCGTCTTTTTTACTGAAAATCTCTAAAAGAGTGTTTTTGGGTAAAACTCTAATGAATGCATCTTTCAAATGAATGGGGGGAAAAAAGATGCGAATAAAGTGTCTTATCGTAATGAAGTTAAAGCATCCTCCACTTAGCTTTCTCTCAGCTTTTCTTCAACAGTCTGTTCTTCCGGCAGATGTTCTGAAGAGGCTTTAGACTCTCACCCTCCCTTTCAGCTTGTGATTGCTTTATCATCTTCCTCAGCTCCTCTTCCTTTTCAGGCCTCTTCCTCTTGCTTCCTACAGTCTCAGCCGTTTCTTATGAAGTCCCGACTTCTTTGTTTCTCATTGCCAGGCCACTGAATGACTTCTCACCACGCCATTTCGGATACCTTTCATTGACTGTACAGTAGGGCTTCTACCAACAACTTTTTGTCTCATCAGGCTTTGTAACATGTAGTCATGCTTAATGCTATCTAACACAATTAGGATTTGTGACATGTAGCCATCAGGACTAAGTTTCTCCAATGGTCTTTTAGGGTTCATTTGCCTTGTGTTGTGCTATATAGTAATACTCCTTTTCATATTTTAGTTTTTGTTGTCTTGTTCACCTTCATCAATGCTTTTACACATGGTTGTAATGACTCATGTATGTAAATTCATAGTATATAAGCAACTTTTTTCATATTTTTATTGTTACCAACTATATATATGTAAGAATTTATTAAAAGGTCTAATAGCTTCACTTATTTCATGAGTATTAGACTTAGGCATTTATTATTATGGTTATTATAAAAGGATGGGCTATTCTTTTTAATATCAAAGGTAATGACCCATGTTGAATCCATTTAGCCTAAATACCAAGAAGGAATAGCAAAACACATTTTGACATGATTTTTTTAGAAAAACAAAAGTATGTTTTTTTTAAAAAAAGGTTTGGAGTGTCGGCCCAACGAGCCTTTTGATTTGGGGTCCAGACCCATTGGATTTTGCAGACTAGTTTTAAAGCCCAAAAAATGCATGCACGCTAAGTTTTAATTGCTTATTTTATATTGTGGAAAAAATGAATGGGGCAATACTTATGTCTTCATGGATTCATGAACATAAATTAATTATATGAAGAGGCATGATGTTTTTAAGATAGAACTACACAAACAATGTTCAAGAATACATCAAAATACAAGATGAGAGCTAGTATATAATCTTAACCAAATGTTGTTTCTCTTATAAAAAAAACTAAAAACAGTTTTGAAAATGTAAGACTGAGTTAAATATAGGTCTTTAAAAAGGCCTATTTTTATGTGAAAGATTTAAAAAACCTAAGAGGAAGAAGAATTAAGACTCTATCATAAATTCCAGCACTAAAAATAATCTTTCATAAATAAAAAATTGCCAAAATTAACATCAAACTCTTTAATAATGGCAAAATAAATAATTAATATCAAGATGAACAAATTAAAAAGATAAGGATAGAAAGAGGCACACTAGTTTTTATAGTAGTTTAAACAATTGCCTACTTCACTCTTTGAAGATTTGTTCAAGTATTGATTATCACACATAAAACCGGGGGGCTGACGTGTAGTTTATGGTGAAGGAGAGAGAAATGCAGGAAAAAAGTTCAACCGTCCACCGTCTCGTCTCCGGCCACCAAGTTAGGCCACACGCCACTTCATGAGGAAGACGACTCGGAGGTGCATCCACGGAGATGCCGGATGGATATTTTATGGATGGAGATCCATGGAGTTGCATGCACTGCTCGAAAAGAGCATGAGGCTGAATACTGTCGATCGTGTGTGTCACACGCGCCCACAGTATTTAGAGAAAAATAATTTATAAAAATGGTCAATTATAGAAACATCCCTACAAGCAATTCTTCAATTTTGTTTTATTTGGGGGTAGATTAGTATTTAGCTATTTTCAAAAAATGTGCAATTACCATGGCACCCCTCCTGGCAGCAGCTGGTTTTTGTCTTTTTCGAGAGATAGAATGGTTATTTTACTGTGCAAAGATATATAAAAAAATCAATAACCAGTGACCCAACCGAACTGAACCGAATCGAAAATGAGTAATTACCGTGGCACCCCTCCCGACAGCACCTATGTTTTTCTTTTTCAATGGACATAATGGTTATTTTACTGTGAAAAGAAATATAAAGAAAAAATCAGTAAACCAGTGAACCAAACGAACCGAACTGACCCGAACTAAACCAAAAATTGAGCAATACTACTGTAATCCACAATGATTTCACCCACAATGAACAATAACCGAACCTGACATCTTTTAGTATATTAGATAATAATCTTTTTTTTGGGCTTAAGATTAAATACATTCCTTTTATGATATAAGGATCAAACATATCACCTAATCTTTTTTAGGGATACAATCATTTTAAGGCTTAGGATTTCAAACCTTTGTTTAGCTCTATACCAAAAGATATATCCTAGTGGTTCAAATGGCATTTATAGTCTTATAATTTGATTCACACGTTACACAAATGAAGATTATAAAGATTAAGATTAAGTCTTCATTGAAATAGGATTCATAGCTTCACAAGAGAATATCAAAGCTTTTTAGAATGAGAAATAGTAATGCATCAAAAATAAGAATAGTTAGAAATATTGAGAGATTATAGGAAAATACAAAAGCTCACATGGAAATTTTGCTCTTCCAACTGTTCTTCAAAAAAGATAAAAAAGATGTTGCTTTGTCACAGTCGCCCAAATTAATAACCCTAGCTCAAAACACATAAGATAATATAGAACAAGCAAGGGGTCGATCCCACGAGAAAGATTTAGTTCAAATTCTCATGTGATTAGGGGGTTTGGTTTGTGATTATCTAGACTAAAACAAAATTAAAAATAAAAAACAATCAAGTGAAATTAAATAAAACTAAATTTTTTTTATCAAGAAAACAAATCTTGGTCACAAATAAAATTCCACATACAAAAATCAATATTGATCCTTGTCATAACCCAATTTCTGGGTTATTCCCCAAAATTTACCCAAAAATAATAAAAATAAAATAAAAGGGTCGGCATCGGTAGAAAAAGCAATGTGAAAATTTTGGTTATTTTCGAGAATCCGATCGTATCTCTTTTGTCCCCAAAAAGAGAAAAGTACAGATTAAAGGCAAAAATAATTTATTATTGGACAAATTCGTATAAAAATTAAGCCAAAAGGCATAATTATATATTTTTATAGGCCAATTTGATTTAATCATGGGCCAATTTTAAGTATAATTATGTTTGAGAATTAATTTAGGGTCCAATTGAAAATTTAAATAAGTGCAAGGACATAATTATACTTTAAATTGGTCAAATTAATTTTATCAAGGGCTTAATCGATGAAAAATCAAATTCTTGAGGTTAATTTATATTCAATTGAGAAGATTGGAATTTTTAGAGATCGAATTAAATTTTTCCAAGCCAATGGTGCGAATCAAGGGTCAAATTGAAAACAATTGCATAAAATCAGAAACCAAGGACCAAAATAAAAAAGGCGCAAAAATCTAAGGTTGCTATTGAAATTTTGACCGGGATACAAGTACATAAAATTAAAAGTTTAAAGCCAATTGGGGGTGCGATTGAACCAATTAAACATTGAGGGACCAAATCGTATTTTCACCCTCTCCCAAATCATCAAAGATGTGATTGAACTATTTAGTTACCTGAACAGTGCAGGCACGCGACTACAGGTTCAGGTGAAGAGGCAACTCATCGCTGCACGCAATGGATAATCGAAGGGTTGCCTCTTACTTATAAATACCATACATGCATGCATGAACAGGGGAGAGGAGGTAGAGGAAAAGAAATGAAATAAGATAGAAAAAAAACACATAGAACAACATGGACGAGAGGAAGGCGATCGATTTACAGAACAAAAAAAAATACACAAAGAACCATCGGTATAGTTCCCCTTCCCTAGCACCGGCAGAGTCACCGTTGGCACCTTTTTCTTGCCCTTCTACAGTGTTTCTCTCTCTCCTCCATGAAGCCGACCGACCACCCTGCATCATCTTCCTCGGCACCATCGGTCTCTCCTCCATGCCGGCAAGTCCAGCTCCTTAGATGAACGACAACAGCTCCAGCTCAAACTAGCAACATTTTTGACGCCACCATGATAGGAAGAACCATCTCACCTTACTCTACCCAACGATATTAATATGTACGTTGTTCGTCACCCTCCAAAAACTACCTGTTACTATTCATCTTCCCTGATTCGTTGCATGTAAACAGTAGTGAGGTGAACGGGCTAGACTTTGTGTCTAGCTCGACCACCTGAGTAAGGTGGGCCGGACTGTATGTCAGGACCAATCATCTAGACTGGCCTTAGTCCATAGGGAGGTGGCCTTCCAGCCCACATGGACTAGAGGCCCAGTCCAAGCAAGGTGGGCTTCCGATGCCCCTCCCCAAATGATGGGCTGAAAGCATCTGACTCACAAAAAAAAATAGAAAAAAAATACAAAATACAAAATTTTCATAAAAAATATATTTAAGAAAAACAATTTGTGTGTTTTTGGCGTGCATACGATCAATTCCAAGGTTTTTCCAAGCATATTTTTCGGTAAAAAAATTATGTTGCATCTTCCCATATTTTAAATGAAAATTGAATATTGTAATTGGTTTGCAATTATCCGTTGGAATTTGGCCAAAATATCATAATAATTTAACAATTATTTTGTTTTAGCTATCTCGATGTAAAATTACATTGTAAAGTAAAGTACACTCGTAGATAGTTAAAAACGAGGTTTTAAAAATGTAGTGTAAAAAATATTTTTTTGTTAGCTCTTCAACTCTTAATGAGGTAGAGACTCTCTCACAAAGAGAAATCTACCTCGAGGTTTAGGAAAGACTAACGAATAAAAAATTTACTTAGAAAAACAATCAAACAACAATGCAGCTTACCTTAGGAATGGTGCACTGGGAGTGACGCGTCTTTCCCTTGCACAACAAGTCTCCTTACCCAGACTCTTGCAGACCAATAAGTTCCTAGTGACGTTAATACTAGGTGGTGACTCTTGATAATTATAGTCTTAATTTTTTCGACTATAAAACCTATCCCTTTCACCGCGCGTCGTTGTCTCCCCAATCCGAGGATGGTAAGGCGCAAAGCGTGGAAAAAAAACATTGTCGCGACAATCCTTGAAACAAAACTTCAATTTATATTCTAAATTTTTATCTTTTCTTAACATTAGTTAGTTAACAGATCTGCTATATATACCTAACCTTAACCAACAAACAATTACAATATTCGCACTAATGATTTAGTTCAATGGTACCCTTAAACCTTGATAAATTGATTAATCTATACAACAAAATCGTCTGCAATTCATTTTGATTTGTTTGAATTTTCTCCTAATATTAATAATATAGATCCGTCATAATTTTTAAGCTCAATTGCTTCACATGTTTATCTACCACAACTCTGATTTTGATATCAAACTTAGTAATATATTGTTCACAATAACAACTTAGAGACTATTCTAGCAATTAAGATAAAAAAATCATAGACTCATCTGAAAACAAACATGTTCATTCATCATATAAACTAGATATAAATGGAATAAATCTCAATGTTTTTGAAATCTGAAGGTTTTTGTGTCCTTGCAACCAAGAACTATAGTTTAGTCTTGCATATCTATTGAATAAGTACTAAAAAATATAAAATAATGCTTGAATTTGGGTTTTTGAGAGAGAGTATTTGTGCTTCTATATTTTGGCTGCCTTCATCTCTCTCTTTCTTTCCTTTCTCTGTTTCTTTTTAGAGCCTGAGAAACCCTAGTCCGTACTTTACAAAATAATACTTTCTTAAGTATACAATTTAACATTTAAATACTTCAATAACTATTTTCCTAAAAAGAAGAAATAGTCTTGCATGAAATCTTTAATCTTTGACTTATAAGAGTTAAATTGCTGAAATGAAGACTTGGATGTTAGTTTGGATGCTTTGGGACATAATTTGGACTTGTTTCTTCACAAAACCTATCTATTGGTACAATTCTTGTGTCATCTTAGAAAAATCATATCTCTCTCATATGAGGTCTTTTTCTGATGGAATTTGGTTCTCTTATAGGTTTTTGAGTCAGGAATCCAACACAATTGAGTCTGCATCAAATGAACTTTTATAGCTCAAGATATTCAGGTCGTAATGACCATAGGTCAACAATAGTAGAAGGCTATGATTTCCATGCTCTCTTTATTTGTTTTTTCTTGCCATAAATCTACAAAAAGGTATAGATGCTAGCTTTCTAGTCACTGAAGGTCAAATCTGTCATTTTTATCCAATTTCTTCTTTTTGAATCTTTCATCCAAAAATACCTTCAAAATATAAAACAAAGAATATTAAGGCATTATATATATAACATAGGCAAAACACTAGAAAATTTTGGGTAAAACTATTGAATAATATGATTGCATCAAAAAGTTATAATATTGTTTTAAAGAAAAAAAGTTATTGCAAGAACTAGAAGAGTATTCATCATATTTTTCTTAAAATTAAAAGTTTGTCATTTTAACTAATAATATAAGTGGTGTAGAAACCCATATGATAAGAATTTTCGATAAGTAAACATTAAAATACTTTATAGTGCAAGAACATATAATAAATGTCATGCTCTTTAAGTAAAAATATTAAAATATATGAAGAAATTGTATTTTTCATAAGGTGGATTTCACTATGTAATCTTTTGTGCACTTAAGATTTTCTTGGATGAGAGTTTAGCAATAACTACAGTCAAGTTTCCATCCAATAGTATGTTATTTCAATATTGGCAGGCAATGAAATTGAAAGTAATGAAATATGAAATCAAGAAAACACAATTATTGTTTGAATCAATGGATTTTTAATGGTCGTATATGGAAACATAAACCATAATCTCCCTTGTCTTTCTCAATATCTCTATTTTGATTCTTTCCTCATCTCCAATCTTTCTCTTCAATGTTTCCATCTATTACATTAGTGTGTATCCAATAGAGTAAAATGGTTAGTGATTAAGGTCTCATACAAGTCAGAGACCAACAAAAAAAAGCTATCTGTTTTGCTTTAGAAATCAACAACTAAGGTTTTTGCTTCTGAATAAAGAAAACAAATAAGATTTTTTGGAATTAATATTGTGACCTTGAAACAATTATGTTTGGTGTGGAAAAAATTAAAAGCAATCCTTGAAAATGAGCACATTTTCAGATTTGATCCTCTTGTAGTTTAATTTTGCAACCTGCAGGCAACTTTAAGTTACCTTTCCATATCCATGTTTTTTCAAAGTGCTCTGCAAAACATTCCATTGAAATCAATATTAAATATAAAAAATAAAACGATTATTCAATAAAATCTTGAATTAAATTAATAAGAGATCCAATATCATATCAATTTGACAAGTTTTATCCTTGATTCTTCAATTCCCTTAATTACAACCAATCTTTTCAGTTGCTAAGAAATTTAATATGATTAGCAAAATCATTTTTTCATGATTTTTTAAGTATATTTTTGAAAATAATTTAGGGGTAAAATGAGTTATAAAAATGGATATGATTTTTAACCTACTTAGTACATATCAAAATAAGTTTTGTAAAGTTATTTAGAATTACGATGAGTTGAGTTTTTTTATCTACTAAAACAATTCCTAAAACAATTCTGTTTTGGGTAAAATTATGATAACAATATCTTTCCAATGAATGGAAAATCACAAATAAGTAAATAAATTATGATGCAAAATATGTGTCTTCTCCTAAAAAATGTAGCGCATCCTTTATTTAGCCTTCTTTTTTGTGTTTATTTTGTAGTCATTCCTCATTATTGGAGGATGGGTTTGCGTTCATTGTCTCAACCATAAGGGCTTGTTAGGGTAAGCCTGATGTATGAGTTAGGCCTTCACACTTATGCTTCTTTTTAAATTCTTTTTCTTTTATGAAACTCTTCTTTTCATTTTGTTTTGGATTTTTAAAAATAATATTTATCTTTGGTCTTTCTAATTTATATATGCTGATAGAGTTAGGCTAAAAGGTTAGTCTTAAAAATCTAAATATTGTGTTTTATATTAGAAAACCAAAACTACGAACATTTGAGTTTATTCACTTAAGTAATTTAAAATACATAAAGATATGAAATATTCATGTGGCTTCATTATTTTTTTATAATAAGAAATATTTTTTATTGTTATAATTTATATAATGTAACATGTGTTTTATTACATAAGTAATATTAAGGTGTGTATTGACACATACGATATTGCTCCATTAAGAATCAAATAGATTTGAAATATTGTAATAACCCATTTTGTGCTTGACTTACTTTTTAGAAATAACTTAAGAGATTTTAAGAAAATTATAAAAAACAAGACAATTAAAAATATTTTTTTTGACAAGATTTTTAGTCTTTAATTTTGAATAATGATTTTCTTAAGGGTGTAATTGAGTAAAATAAATTATAATTAAAGTAATTAGAGAAACAAGGATAAAATTTTCCAATTAAGCATGATTTAGAAGGTTCTATTAAATTCAATCAAGGGTTTAATTGATAAATATTTAATTTTATAACTGATTTTGGTTGTTGATTAAAGGATTTTGAAATCCAAAGACCATTTTTAAAAGCAAGGGTTATTTTTGAAGTTGGTATAGGACTTAATTGAACAGTTTTAATTATTTAGATTTGATTTTGGGCCCAATAAGAAAATCAACATTGTAGGGGTATTATTTTGAAAAAAACAATGACATTGAAGGACCAACTTGAATTTATCATCATCAAATTAAGTCATTCTTAAATATCTAATTAATTCTCCCTTGACATCATTTAGCGATGTAGTGAGCTCACCATCATCCTTTTGAATAGCAGGGGTGTGATTTCTGACTCATCAAAGAATAGAAGAAACAAGTACCCTTTCTACTTTCCTTAAGGGAATTGGTCTTGAGTTTTTGGATGAAGAATATCATAATTGTTTGTCTTGCACCAAAACAATGGTGTTATCGCTATCATTTTGTAGGATAGTTTGATGGTGTTCCAATTAAAATTTAACTCTAGTAACTCTTTCAAAAATATGGCTAAAATGAAGTTTATCAAGTTTATGAAAACAACTTTCACAATGACTTTCAGTTTCTACCACCTATGAAGCTTTCCTTAAACTTTAACCCTGGTCATAAGGTACATCGGCCTTTTTCTAATTCCATTTATTATATTTCTCAATTGTAAAAAAGTTTAATTATATCGTTTACTAAGAGACCCAATTCAAACAACTTTGATTTCTATTATTTCAAAACAGATCAAAACAAGTTTAAGAGTTGTTGTTTGAACCAACACCATTACACAAGGATTAAAAGTTGAGGACTAGATTGAGACAATTTGACCTTTCGTTACTCTTTTGGTCATCACTGGAGCTACAGATCGAATTTTGTTGTTACTAAAGTTTGTATGGAAACTTGACTTCCATACCTTGCTAATGGTATATGGATCACCTTCTAATTCATTAAGACAAGAGAGAACCATCATTTTTAAGTTGGGCTTTGTTGCAATGAGATAGATTACGGAAACAAGAAACTTGTCTTATTTAATTAGTTAGGCTATGAAACTTTATTTATTTGAGAGGAAACCCTTTTTTTTTGGGTTTTAGCCTTTCTTATTTTGTTTATTTTAATTATTATGGACTAGTTTTAGCTTGGGTTGAATATTATTTAAAGCGGTTTTATGTGGGATCCATTATGGAAACTAGGATTTTAGCTTGGGGTTTAAATACTCTTTAGGAAATTAATTTCAGCACACTTTTGATGAATTTTCAGCATTGTATCTGATTTTTGCTAGATCAATATTGGTTCTTTATTGAACTTCTTAACTCTTCAAAGAATTAACCATTTTTGTTGTGAATTTATACTTCTTTTGCTTGTCTCTAAGTGTAGGCATTATGATCGAGTTGGTTTATAGTCTTGTTACCTTGGAGCAAGTCTTCCATTGTGATAAGCTCATTGAAATCTCGACAAAAAGTGGGTTAGATTGATCTTGGGGTCATGAATTCCATTAAATTCTTCTAGGGTTCACATCTCCCACTTGGCATCACCAATGGGTCATTTGCGTGATTACTCTTAGTACTAGGTTGGTCCTCATCAACTTACCAGAAACTTGTATGTTTGATATTCTATGTTAGTGACTTACCTTAATAAGCTCTCTTGTACCAATAGGAATATCCTTATTATAACATATCAACCATCATAGGACATTTATTTTGATTTCTATTCAATTCATATTCTTAAGCCAATTAACAAGTAAGTTCTCAAACTTTTATGCTCATTCAAACTTATCAAAGTCATAGTATTCCCTTAGCTCCACCATATCCTTTGTTTATGAATCTATTTGTCATGATAATTCACATAATACTTCCCTTTCAATATTGTATTAAAGATTAGAAATGTCAAATCCTAATTGATTTGGTCACATAAACCTTATCAATTCTTTTTACTAGGTTGGGCCACAATAGATCCAACTCAATTACATGCAGTTGTTCACCTGCACGTGCCCACTACTCACATGCACTTTAGCAATGGAGAGTAAATTATTTCACTTTACATTGTAGCTCGTTAAGAGGACGGGATGCTTAAGAGGAAATAAATAGTCACATATCTTGGAAATGTCTAGCGTGACGAGGAAGCTTTGTTGATGGCTTTAATAGTGAGGGTGGTGACTTAGGTGGTCGTAAGTTGTCACTTTTGGGGTGACATTATCGCATGTGTGGAATCAATTTGAACTAACCTCACCATGATATGTTCAAAATTAGATTTTTTTCATCCAAATTTTATTAGATTTGGTGAAGGATATAGATATTAAATCCATCTGCTAAGTTGGTTGAAAAGACTATTTTTAGATAAAATTTTGAGGAAGAAAATGAATAGTGACCAAACAACACGTTTGTGAATACCTTAAGGGATAGAAAATGCATAGTCTGGTTCTTTCTTTTTTTGTTCTTCTTTGAAACAATCTCATTTTGAAATAGGATATTGGCAAAGTTTAATTTGGCTCTCTAATGTTCAATTGCTTTACTAACACCCTTTATTGATCTTAAATTTTCAATCTTGTGCAGTTTTGCCTCTAAAAAACTTCAATTTGACCCTTAAACTTTTCATTTCACCTCTCATTTTGGTCAATTGAGTCCCTATAGTTCAATGCCTTTACAAAATGGTCTTTGACTGTAATTTCTTGCAAATTTACCCCTAATTTCAACTAGTTGACTTGGAAAGATTAAATTTAGTCTCCAAAAATTCCAATCTTCTCAATAAAATCGAAAGTGGGTTCCCAAGCTTATTTTTTTCACCAATGAATCTCTAATAAAATTAATTTGATCGATTTAAAGTATATTTAAGTTATTACCCTGAATTAAATCCTTTTATTCGACCCCAAACTAATTCCTAAACATAATTAAACTTTAATTTGACCCATAATCAAATCAAATTTGGCTATTAAGAATCTAATTATGCTATTTGACTTAATATTGATGCAGATTTATTCGATAATTATTTATTTTGAGCTTGAATTTGCATTGTTTCTCCATTCTTGAGCATAATAGGGTACAATCGATCTCTTGATTTTCTCAAAAAAAAAATCCTTGGTTTTTCCACCGAACCTAATCTTTTTATTTTATTTTTTTTGAATTTAAGGATAACCTAGAAACTGGTTTTGACGGTTGACTCTTTAGAATGCTTACAGTGAAAAAGTCTCGTAAGAGGCTTTAAATAATAAGGTTTGTAAAGAAAAAAAATTGAGGAATGGATTTACAAGATCAATAAATGTTAATCCATATAAAAAAGTGCTAGAAAAAATTATTAAAAAGCGCACTGAGTAAGATAAAGAGATATGACTAGAAAACATACTATAAAAAAGTGAGGGCCCAAAGGCTCAATCAAAAAATGAAGAGAGAGATATTTTCCAAAGGAGAAGATGTTTGAAAATTTGGAAGTGTGTAAAAACAAAATGATGGTTTAATTATAATATGTGATCTACCTAAGTGAAAGCCTAAAGATTTTATGGATGAAGAAAATAGATAGGGCTAGAAAGCAGATTTTCTAGGATAAGGCTATAAAGAACACTATCTTAGATGGTTGAGGGCTAAAAAATGTACTTAAATAGGAGATAAATACGGATGAAAAATGTATTATATGGCTTGATGTTTGAGGGCTTGAAAGCGCACTAAAAAGAGAAGGAAGATAGGGTTGGAAAATACACTATTCGGGTTGATGGTTAAGGACTAGAAAACACACTTAGTGGTTGTTTGGCTTCGCGGTTCAGGCTCTGGTGGCGTTGAACCACGGAGCCAAATGAAAAGGTAACCAAACGGGACCCCAGTTTTTAACTATGGGTCCCATGCCAAAAATAATGGCATGGCCATTGGTGCAAAATCATCTAAGAGATGCTTTTGCGCCTGGGATCTGTCACGGGGCCAGTCTTCTCCCTCCCTCACCCATCTCTGTCTTCCCCTCCCTCACGTCATCCCCGTCTTCCCTGGCCACCCCTGTCTTCTCCCTCCTTCCCTCACCCTTGTGTTCTCCCTCCCTCCCTCCCTTACCCTTGCCTTCTCCCTCCCTCACAGACCTCCCTCACCCGTCTTCTCATGTTCCCTCCTTCAAGAAGCTGCGAGAGGCAACCACTTCCCTGGGTTTCCATATATTCAACTCCCTTGTCATTTCAAGTATGAGATTGTTGTCAATGTATCTTCCAACAAAGGGGTAAAAGATGGTTAAGGTCTCTGATAATGATTTTTGCAATCGCTTACTTCTTTTAATGTTGTCGCCACCAGTACTGGATGGGTAGTAGAAAATGTATGGTAAATATAGAAGTGGTGATTGAAACATTCTTAGCCATGATACTTTGTAGTTTCGAAAGTGGGTAGGAGTTGGAGATGATGGAGTTATCAGCTTTTAGATAGGATTTGAACATTCATGTTGGAATTTTTTTTTAGGTCTATACAAAAACAAGAAATGATCAGAAAAGAAAGGTTGAAAAATATTGGCAGCTTAAGCAAAAGCTAGACGAATATTATATATATATATATATAAGTTTGAAATCCTTAATTTGCAACCCAAGTATTGTAACATTTCAATATTAAATATTAATTAATGTCTATTAATTCGTGTTAGTTTTTTTATTTAATACTACTTTGAGATTATATGAAAAACATGGTAACCAAACACACGAAACTGTTTTTCATTAAACTCAATCTCAACCACAGTTTTAATCAAACACTTAAATTTCAGTTATGAACCGTAGCTAAAAACGCTTTTCATGAAACTGTTTATTTTCAACCTCAACCACAACAACAACCGCAGAGCCAAATAGGCTCTTAAAAGATACAAATTGTCACTTCGATAAAAGGCGATTAAAACTAGGGTTCTTTATTGTTACAATGGCCAAGAAAAACAGAATAATGTTCCAGAAAATAACACTGAGAGAGTTGCTGGAAACAGTTGTATTCTCTCTTGTGTTCTTTTCAGCTTTATACAAGATAAATAGATGATATCCTATACATGGAACTAATCCCTAAATTTCATCTTACATATCCTATACATGGAAGAGTTTGTGATGTGTATAACTTCCTAAGTTAACATCCCCCCTCAAATTGATGATGGCAAATCAACCAACAACAATTTGCCAACAAGGATTTGATGGTGTTGTCGAGTCATGGCTTTGGTGAAGACATCAGCTACTTGGAGAGCAAAAGAAATGTATGGAAGAAACATCACCTAACTTTCCAAAGTATCGCGTATAGAATGACAATCAACTTCAATTGCTTGTTGCGTTCATGAAAGATAGGGTTGGTCGCAATCTGAATAACACTAGTGTTATTAGCATAAAGAGGTGTCAAAGTAGTCTGAGGAAATTGAAGTTCCTCAAAGAGACACCACGTAGCCATACAACATCAGAATAAGCAGCACACATGACCCGAGATTCTGCCTTGAATGAAGTTTTAGAAACATGATCTTGTTTCCTACATTTCCATGAGATTAAGGCATCACCTAAAAACATACAACAACCTGTAGTGGAACGACGTGTATCCGGACACCTAGCCCAATCAACATCACTATATGCAGCAAGTTGAAGAGATATTCCCTTAGGTAAGAACAACCCATGAGTAGTTGATCCATAAAGATAATGAATGATGTGTCGAACTGCAGCAAGATGGGAATACTGAGGAGATAAATTGAATGACTTGATGAACAACATAAGAGATATCAGGTCGGGTAGATGTCAAATAGATAAGACTCCCAACAAACCTTCGATAAAGAGTAGGATCATCCAAAATGTCCCCTTCATCTTTCCTATATTTTACATTTACATCCATAGGGTTGTCAGCAGAAAAAGAGTCTGCCAAACCAACCAAGGTAATAAGGTCTTGAATATACTTATGTTGATTCAAAAAAATACCGTTTCCCCAATGATGAACTTCTAGTCCTAAGAAGTATGTGAGATGATCAAGACTTGTCATGTTAAATTTTGCATGTAATAACTATTGAAACTTAGTAATCAAACCAATGTCAATACCAGTAATAATAATATCATCCATGTAAACCAATAGAATGATTGTACCCGATGCAGACTTGTGGAAGAAGAGTGAATAATCATACTGACTTTGTGTAAAATTAAAGGAAATAAGTGTATTGCAAAACTTTTCAAACCAAGCGCAAGACGTTTGTTTCAGACCATAGATAGAACGCCTTAGCTTACAAACATCATTAAGAAGTTGTCATACCAGAAGGCAGTTTCATGTAGATTTCTTCGTGGAGATCACCATGAAGAAAGACATTCTTCACATCTATCTGATGCAGTTCCCATGATTGTGAAGCAACAATAGCTAATATGGTGCGAGCAGTGGTCATTTTGGAAACAGGAGCAAATGTCTCCTCATAATCAATCCCAAATTCATGTTTGTTACCCAGAGCAACGAGACGAGCTTTATATATGTTTAAAGAGCCATCAGAATGAAGTTTTACAGAAAAGACCCATTTACTCCCAATGGGTTTGACTGTAGGAGGGCAGGAAATAATATCCTGAAGTTTGGTTTGCATTGCCTTCTGCCAACACTTCCATGGCCTGTTTGTAACAAGATGGTATGGAAATAGAGGATAATGTAGTGGAAAAAGAGACAGGAGTTTAGAACCATATTATTCAGGGGGTCGATAAGGACGAGTGGACCGACGAAGAGTGGTGGAAGTAGGAGGAAGAGTGAGAGCTAGATTAGGCGCCAAGTAAAGATCAATAAGGGTCATAGAGGAAGTGGGACTAGGTTCAACTCTAATACATCTTTTATACACAAAATCAGGTTTTAATCTTTCTATATCTTTTGGAGAATCATAAAAACTAGGTAGGAGAGATGAAGATGCAGATGGTAGCTCAACATGAGAGGGAAAGAAATATTGGTTTTCAAAGAAAACCACATTTCTAGAAACCCGTATACGACAAGCATGGGGATCATAACAAGCATAACCTTTTTGAGAGTTAGCGTAACCAAGAAAAACACATTTAACAGACTGAGCAGTAAATTTATGTCATTCATGAGCAGGCAGATGCACAAAACAAACACATCCAAATGTACTAAGTCTAGAATATAAAGGAGAATGACCAAAAAAAATTAAAAAAGGAGAAACATGATTTAATGTAGGAGAGGGTAGGCGATTAATCAAATGAACTGAAGTGGAAAGAGCCTCACACCAAAAACAAGGGGGTACAGATGATTCAAGTAAAAGGGTTCTTACCACATCTAGGTGACAATTTTTTCTTTCTGCAACACCATTTTATTGTGGTGTTGAAGGACAAAAATGTTGGGAGATAATCCCTTTGCTTTGGACAAAGGCCTGAAACTCATTAGACATGTATTCGCCACCAGAATCAGATCATAAGATCTTGATGCCTGTAGAAAATTGAGTTTCAATATGGGCAAGGAAGCACTGAAAGACTAGGAAAACTTCTGCTTTAGCTCGGATGATGTAAACCTAAGTAAAACGACTAAAATCATTAATGAAAGTAACAAAATACATATAATGCGTTTGAGAAACAACAGGTGCAATTCTCAAAACATCACTATGAAGGAAAAGGTAAAACTTTATTTTTACCAAGTTTGCATGTTGTACAATCAAAAGAAAGATCAACAGAAGAATGTGTTTTTACCCAATAAACTAGAATTAAACAAAGTACGTAGTACATCTGAGTTTGGGTGGCCTAGACGTCTATGCCACATTTTATTTCAAGGACTAGCATTACATACAAAAGAATGTAATAGGAAAGGGGATGCATAGAGAGGGAAGGGTCGCCCCACTTTAGGCCCCTTCGCGATCATCTTCCCAAACACTTGATCCTGCACAATACAACCAAAACAACAGAATTTGACATTATAATTATTATCAACCAATTGACCAACATAAAGGAGGTTTGAGCAAAGGGAAGGAGAAACAAAAACATTAGTTACGGAAGAAGAAAGATCACCAATAACAGTGATAGGTAGAGAACTACCATCAGTTGTATTAATTTCTTGGTTTCCATCATAATTTCTTATATTGGAAAGAGGAACAATAGAGTTGGTCATATGATTAGAAGCTGCGGAATCCAAATACCATGGCTTAGAAGAATCCTGTTGATTACATGAGAGCCCAAAAGCAGAAAGAGCAGAAATGATCATTTGGTGTACCATTTCAAAGAGTGAGCAATAGTGGTTGAATTAACTGTAGTAGCAGGAATTGGATCAGCTGACAAGGCAGGGAAAGGAACAACAGACGAGGTATCAAGCGTTGCAGCAGAACTAGAGGCACTAGTGGAGGCATGATAAGCAATACTATGCTTTCTTTCAGGTCAAATGGGACATGCAGAGATGATATGACCTTGCTTCTTGCAGGAGTTACAAAATTTCTTGGGGCAATCCTTAGCAATATGACCAAAGGCTTTACAACTAAAACATTGAACAGCACGCATGTCTCTACCCATATGCCTCCCTTGTGCTGTATAAGCCACCAGAATAGATATATTAGCAGGAGCCTGATGTGCTAATGAAGCTTGAGTGTGCAGTCGTTTCTCCTCACGAAGAAGTTCACTTAAACAACCATCTAGAGATGGGACAGGAGAACAATTCATTAAATTAGACCTTGCAATTTCAAAGTCTGGTGGTAACTTAATCAAGAATTGATCTCACTTACTAGTTGCATGTACTGCTTGGACAGCAGAGAGAGCTTCAACAGGAACACTAACATAAACAATGTCAGAATAATCATCCCAAAGAGTCTGGAAACCAGAATAATATTCCTCAATTGAGAGACTTCCTTGTGTGAAATTGGCTAACTCATACTTCATTCGAAAACATTTAGCACAGTTGTCTTGATTGTACACAGTATTGAGATAATTCCACATTCCAGCAGCAGTTATATAAGGTCTCAGATTAAGAACAAGATGAGGCGCAACTGAGCAAAGAATCCAAGACATGACCCGTGCATCTTTAATTGTCCATTGAGACAATGCTTTGGTAGTTTGAGGTGCAGGATCACTTCCATCTATATGACCCCATAATTCTTTTCCCAAAACAAATAAACGAAATTGAAATTCCCAGGCAGAGTAATTCTTACCAGTGAATTTCACGGCAAATGATTCAGAAGTCATTATCACTTCTCACGATCTCCAAAACAGCCCTTGATAACCTTTGATAGTTAGTGCAGAATGCAACAAAGGAAACAGTAGAGATAGCTCCTCAGAAAAAAAAAAAACAGCCCTTAAAAGAAATCCACAATACACTATTATAAAACTTTTATAAAATAGAGTGTATTCCAAAAAAACAGCAACAATTGGTGCCTTAGATTCCCAAAGAGAGCTCTGATACCATGTTACAATGGCCAAGAAAAACAGAATAATGTTCCAGAAAATAATACCGAGAGAGTTGCTGGAAAAACTTGAATTCTCTCCTGTGTTCTTCTCAGCTTTATACAAGTAGATGATATCCTATACATGGAACTAATCCCTAAATTTCAGCTTACATATCGTATACATGGAAGAGTTTGTGATGTGTATAACTTCCAAAGTATTAGAGTTCTAACAATTCTAAATCTCTGTACAGCTATGCTTAAGTTAACATTTATCGTTAAACCTACGTTTTTTATTGGTACTAATGAATTAATCTAGCAACCATGAAGAGAAGGGATGGCAAAAAAGTTGCACAAAGCATATCCACTACCCCCTTTGTATTTGCGGCATGGCCTTGACCTTTGATGATCTGAGCTATGGACATTGAGAACCGGAAGTCAAAAAACTAGAAGAATTCGTGAGTGGTTTAAGAGAAAGAACAAGAGAGCCGATGCATATCAACGGAATGAAGTTTCAGGTCAATTACCCCCGTCTCCCTATTTTTCAATTTCTTTTAAATAATGCTTGCTGTATTTTGTTGCAGATGACAGTGAGGATGATGACTTCGATAGATCGTTGGAGATGGATCCATGCATTTCAATTTCAAATAGTAAACGTTCTGGCAGAAGATGTACCCAAGAAAATCTGCTTCAGCTTCCATCTGAAAAATGTGTATGTTATGCATGTCAGAATCTTTGTGGGTGCATGGAATGTTGTTGGAAGATCTCCTGTTGGAAGCTTAGCCGTAGATGTGAGTGACTGGCTAAATCTCAAGGATGCGGGTGATATGTATGTTCTAGGGCTGGTAATACTATGAAGGTTAACTACTCGTTAATTTCCATGATTTCAATGCATGCATCTGACAGCGGAGCTTCTCTCACTACGTACGTGCAGGTTTCAAGAGATTTTGCCTTTGAAAACCATAAACGTTATAGGAGTGGAAGACCCAACTGAAGCAACAAACTGGAACTGCACTCCAGAGATCAATACCAGTTCCATAGTCTGTGGCACCCAACAATAGCTCAGGAGCTCTGTACCAAAGTGTCACAACTCGTGTCGTGAGATGCTGCTTCTGTTTAGGAGAATAATAATTTGAAAGCCCGAAATCAGCAATCTTTAGCATCCCATCTTTATCGATTAATAAGTTTGATCCTTTAATGTCTGTGTGTAAAATCCCCCTATCATGGCAGTGCTGCAGACCCGAAAGCAGTTGTTGCATGTAACACTTGACCTGCATTAACAGACAAGGTGAGCTACAAATAAACTAATACATGATCTCTAGAAACCAAATAAGAGAGTTTCTACCTGTGGTTCAGTAAGTTTTCCTTCGGGACGGAGGATGATTTTTGATAAAGCAGACTTCATGAAATCAAAAACTAGATAAAGACTATACTGCATCCTTGATGGGGCCAGTCCTTCAAGCTTTACTACATTGGGATGATCCAACTTCTGTAATATCATGATCTCTAGAGCCATAAATTTCACACTCTCTGGTTCTGATGCGTCAAAGCGGACCTTCTTCAAGGCAACAATTTGTCATAGGTAAAACACTAAACGATAAGAATGGATGCCCTTGGTTAACCCCCATGTTGAATCCAGTCTCAAATGAAAACTATCATTTTGTCAGGTTCCCTGATTTAGGAAGGAGGGCAAGTTTCAGTGGCCGTTCTGGATTTGCAGGGCCGGAGCTATCAAAGGCACAAAATGAAAGGGGGGCACATGATGGCAGTAAATATAAGCTCATGGCAAGCAAGAAACTAGTTGGAGTGTTTATAAGTGTATGGATGAAGATGGAATTTCTCACATGATGGCAGTAAATATAAACTCAGAAGTCTGCTTGTTTCCAGTCAAAGACACTTAAAGTTTGAACATATGCATCGTATGTTTTAATTAGCTGTGCCTGTAAGATTGCAATCCATTTTTACTTTATTTGTAGACAGTTTTATCTGTTCTTTTTTGCTTTGTTTTTACTGGGATTTCCCCTCTTTTCACTGGGAGAAATGTCAGCATGAAAAATGTTTCTGATGGCTGAAAACATAAAATTGACCAACCATTCAGCATCAATGAGTTAGGAACTTCAAAAACATTACACGCCATTTTTGAAAAAACTGCTCATAAGTAGTAGCCTTCCAAAACATCTACGAGCTATTTTTGTAAATGGTGGTTTTTGGAATGATAAAAATCTAGAAATCAGATGTTCTTATGGGCTGCTCATATCTGTAGGCATACTCTCAATATCATTTACCATCAATTGAATTGTATGACCTGCCAGGACATTTATCTCTCTCCTCCAAGAAAAGGTATAGTTAATCATGACCAGACAGCCAGTTCCACACATTGTAATGTTTGTAAGGATATCTTGTTAAGTCCTGCAATGCTTTTGTTTCTTTCACTATTGCCTCCATCAGAGAAAACTTCCTCTGAAGGTCAATATGTCCTTCCGGACCTGCAAAGAAACAAAGCAACCCAAACCGCTCTCAAGGAAAAC
Source organism: Salix viminalis (assembly GCA_029228465.1). Classification (NCBI taxonomy): domain Eukaryota; kingdom Viridiplantae; phylum Streptophyta; class Magnoliopsida; order Malpighiales; family Salicaceae; genus Salix; species Salix viminalis. Next base: position 6,284,700 of record CM055442.1, read on the forward strand.
TTTCACAAACTTTTAGATAGAAGAAGAAATGTTGAGGAATTCTTGAATATTTCTATAAACAACAGAACATCTATAGAACTCTTGAACCAACTTCTTACCTGATTTTGAATATTCTCCTCTGCTATGTATTCTTGTTCCTCTTTAGTTGTTTGAGAAGCTACACGGGCAAGAATATCCTCAAGAGCTCTTAACTCAACTTCAGTAACTACCTTCTTTACAGCTTGTCTGTCTGGTTCTGAAATAAAGACACAATGATTCCCTCAACATAAAACCAAAGCAGCATATTGTATATCTAATTAAAGACATTCTATATCCAATTAAAGAAGGCATTTGCAAATTGATGGTAAAAGGAAAAGAAAATAGGGGATGAATTGGAGTCGGGTGCTTGTTCATAATGCATACAAATTCCTTGCAGTTTGTCAATTACCTATCTAACCTTTTTTTCTTTGGATATAACAGTTGTCTATATGATCTGTATCCTAAGAAGAACAAATATGCCTCCTCAATATCTTGACCAAACAATTTTAAGTTAATAGACTAGTAACATCCATGCTTGTAGTGATTCACGTAACATTTAAAAGAACCACCAAGCAGGGGAAAGAATGAATAAAGAAACAAACATTCCCAGAACACAAGTATATAGTGCAGGTTCAACAAGCCTCCTTCCATGGCAAAGATGGTAAGAAATTTACTGCGTCAAAGTAGATATCATTTAAGTCCACCCAAATTACTCCCCTATGCTCCATACCCAGCACACCCAATCACATCAATCTGTCTCTATATTTGCTTAGAAAAATAAATTTCTCTTCCCTTCATTCTCTCTAAAGCTGCCACAAGTCAGAGTAAAGCTGAAGCCTCATGAAGAGCAAGGCCTCCCAAAGAAATGGGCAAAGACAGCACTTCCTTTAAAAATACAAAATGCCATGCTTTAAAATCTGCTCTAATAGGTTTTGCTAAAAGGCTAATGTCTCAACCAATTATGAGTTCATGAGCTAATCAAAGGCGAGTCAATTGTGCATGCACCCACAGTAAGAAACAGATTGAAATTGCGGCAGCAGGTACATCCATTTACATTTTCTTAATATCTGTACATTTTTAACCTCGACTGAAATTTACAATAACATTCTGTACTCGAAATGGGACCTTAAGAAACTTAAACACATGATTCCATATATAAATCAAAAGACACGATGTGGAAAACAAAATATGCTGAATATGTAGACAAATCAAATGATTTTGCTGTGGAAGATGAGCAAACTCAAATATATAATCCCATGTCGCACACAATCCAAAACTTCTTGATCTAGCAGGCCACTATAAGCTTTCAATGACTTCAGCAAACCCACATCTCTAGTTTCGCAACTAGATGTATAAAAAAGAGAAGAGAGAAGACTCAGGCTTTAGTTTACTCACTGAAATTTAGTTTTTCTGTTTTGATCCTTTCCTTTACGACTAGCTAATTGAGTTACAGATTAGGGTTTTCAACTCATCTATTTTTATGATGTTCCTGCATAGTGTTGGCTTTGTTTTGTTTGTTTGTTAATTACTATTCGAATTCTGTACAATTATAAGAATGATCAAATTGGAAGCACAATCCAAAATCATGATCCCACTAAGCCTGACACTAATACCAGAGAAAAGCACCAAAACAAATACCGCATCCATTCTACATATCAAACAAACCAGTGTTACTCATCAGCAACTCAAAGGTTGAATTTTATTTTATGGTCACACCAGATAAATGGATTCATTCATGAAAAAAAATACTCATAAGAGTTTCTCAAACTTGAATCAAATCAATCAGGGATGAGCTACTTTGATCAATCAGAACCCTTTTTTTTTTTTTTGAGAAAAAAGAAAAACACTTAATTCTGCACACTTACTGTCACAAAGCTTATTAAAAAGAAAAAAGAAAAATGAAAGGAAAAAGAACTGTCAAGAATTGCCATGAATTAATATCAACATCGACAAAAATATATATATATATATATAAAAAACCAGCATATGGAAAAAGGTTCGGCTGTTAGAGCAGTAAAATGTTCTATACAGGTGTCATCACCTGCCATGGTTCCAATGCTGCTCTTTTTCTGAGAGTAAAGTCCCTTTTCCTCTTGAAATTTCCTATATTAACATGTAAGTTATAAAATTAGTTTTTTTACTCTACTACCAGAACGTTCATTCAAATCCATGATATCACATTCTTATTATTCATTTAACTATAAAGGAAAACACATAAAGTATTATGAAGGATATCCTATATTATAGGTCATACAGTTTGAGATGGGCGAAGACGCTAGGAGATAAGAGGAAGAAAAAATCTACAACTTCGCTTATAGATTACCTTCACACAAAGATCCCTCTGCAGCTTATCTAACATACCAACACTAGTTTTTTTTCCTCTTCCGAGAAAATAGTTCTTTTTCTCAAATTTAATAATTCTAGTATCCATGTTGCCTCCTAAACATACCCATATCTTTGCATTCCCATTATCTCACATAATGCAATGGCGTTAAACCTTGAAATGCATGAGCTCTTGATTTTTGTTCTCATGCCTTCTTGCGTTTGTTCTTTTCTGTTTCAAACAAGGACCGTGAGATAAAATACAAAAAAGAAGTTTTCCAAGACAATGTTTGGAATCAAACCATATCCTCAAGCTTCAAGGCCAAGCCTAAAGAATTATGCATCCAAGGAATGAAACAGTTCAAGGACTTGCAGAGAGATTGGTTTAAATTCAAACACTACTAGGAAGGTAAGATTACAAGCTTCTAAAAGCTCATAAAAGTGTGTGGGTGATTCAGGTGGAATGTGGTTGAGTCGTAAAATCTAATGGTATATACATATGAAAAGGGGGATTTATATGTTGCCAGTCCTTTATATTTTTATACAGAGCAAAAAAGTAGAAAAAGAAGAAGCTCAAGCATATCTATAACAAAGAAAAACTTCTTGTCATTACTTCAGATTCAAAAGAGTTGAAAGAAAAACTTGTAGGTAATGACATCAATCAAATTCACACAAACCACTATAATTTCTGCCATAAAACAGTGAAGAACTTGTAGATGATCTCTTTAATTTAGTATATTTATAAAATTCTGAAACTAGGTCAAATCAATTAACAAATCATATGCATCCACACAGCAATTCATCTTCCATGAAGAAAACATCTCCAGAATCATGAAACTAAT
>CM055442.1:6288381-6322081 GCA_029228465.1 Salix viminalis
TTATTATTCATTTAACTATAAAGGAAAACACAGAAAGTATTATGAAGGATATCCTATATTATAGGTCATACAGTTTGAGATGGGCGAAGATGCTAGGAGATGAGAGGAAGAAAAATCTACAACTTCTGTTTATAGATTACCTTCACACAGTATCCCCTCTGCAGCTTATCTAACATACCAACACTAGTTTTTTTTCCTCTTCCGAGAAAATAGTTCTTTTTCTCAAATTTAATAATTCTAGTATCCATGTTGCCTCATAAACATACTCATATCTTTGCATTCCCATTATCTCACATAATGCAATGGCGTTAAACCTTGAAATGCATGAGCTCTTGATTTTTGTTCTCATGCCTTCTTGCGTTTGTTCTTTTCTGTTTAAAACAAGGGCCGTGAGATAAAATACAAAAAAGAAGTTTTCCAAGACAATGTTTGGAATCAAACCATATCCTCAAGCTTCAAGGCCAAGCCTAAAGAATTATGCATCTAAGGAATGAAACAGTTCAAGGACTTGCAGAGAGATTGGTTTAAATTCAAACACTACTAGGAAGGTAAGATTACAAGCTTCTAAAAGCTCATAAAAGTGTGTGGGTGATTCAGGTGGAATGTGGTTGAGTCGTAAAATCTAATGGTATATACATATGAAAAGGGGGATTTATATGTTTCCAGTCCTTTATATTTTTATACCGAGCAAAAAAGTAGAAAAAGAAGAAGCTCAAGCATATCTATAACAAAGTAAAAATTCTTGTCATTACTTCAGATTCAAAAGAGTTGGAAGAAAAACTTGAAGGTAATGACATCAATCAAATTCACACAAACCACTATAATTTCTGCCATAAAACAGTGAAGAACTTGTAGATGATCTCTTTAATTTAGTATATTTATAAAATTCTGAAACTAGGTCTAATCAATAAACAAATCATATGCATCCACACAGCAATTCATCTTCCATGAAGAAAACATCTCCATAATCATGAAATTAATCAAAGAAGAGTGCAATTATATATCATACAGGGGATACACAAATTCCCAGTTAAAGCTACATATGTCCAAGTAAGTGAGACCAACCTTATCTTAGCATTGTTGCTACCCAAATTTTGACCTACTTATTTTTGTGTTTCGGAAGAAAAAAAGAAAAAAATAGAAAAAAACAAAAAAATCCAAAAATATCTTGTTACAGGGGCAAAATTGAATAAATTGAGAGTTTAATGGGCGATTGAGGCTTAAATCGCAAAAATTAGAAATCGAGGACCAAAGTAAAAAGACGCGTAAGGTCAATGTTAATATTTGAAATTCTGACGGGGGTATAATTGCATAAAATTATAATTTCAAATCCAATTGGGGGTGTAATTAAGACAATTATAAATTGAGGGACCAAATTGCAATTCTTCCAAAAGCATGCAGCCGCCAACCAGCCCCCTGCAAGCCACCGGCAAGCCTGTCACCACAGAAAAAAGGAAACAGAGAGGAAACGGGAGAAGAGGAGTTGCAGCGAAGGGAGAGCAGAGAGAAACAGAGGGGAAAAATAGGAATTCACGAGGCAAATTTTATGTAAAAAAAAAAAAAAAAGCTCAGTAATCTTCTGCAAACAGAGCCCCAGTATCACGATTTCCTTTCCTTTTTCTTTTTTTTTCTTTCCCTCTCGATCGTTCGGTCGTTTCTCTCTCTAAGACCAGGTACGCCGGCGCTTCTCTCTCTCATCCAGCAGCCACCACTCCGACCATTTTTGCATCACCCCACCATCACCAGAAGCCACCTTTCCACGGCAAAGAACCCAACAGCAACTCAGCAGCAGCAGCAGCAGCGTCGACGGTAGCAGCCACAGCCCGTCACCTTCCGAGGCCCACTCCGGCCACCACAGGCCTCCGTTTCTGACGCCACAACCACCGGAATCATCACAGCGACCTCCTCTACCCAAAGGTACTAACAGTTTCTCTTTTCATCATACTCGAAAAAACACTGTGCACCCACCATCTCATCTCGCTTAGCATGCAGTGGGACGTGATTCACGTCCCACTGTTCATGCAGGCCAAGTAGAGCGGGCTGGCTTTGTGCCCGGCCCAAGACCAATAGAGCATAAGTTGGGCTGAAAGACCAGCCCAATGATAGTGGGCCAAGAGCCCATCCCGGCGAGGGCTGACAGCCCAGTGAGTGGCTGCAGCCCAGCCCAGCGAGTGGGCTGGCAGCCTGGCCCATCAGGGCTGGGCAGCCAGCCCACCCTTAAATAAAAAAAATAAAAAAATATATAAAAATACAAAAATTGCAAATAAATTATTTGTTAGAAAAAATATAAAAATGTTTTGTTTTCTTGCATAAGGCCAATACACTAGCATATTTTAAAATTGTTTCTTTTAAAAATGTATACATTATCTTGGTTTTTGAAGAGAAAAAATGAGTTTTTAGCATGAATTTTGCAAAGAAAAAATCATTTCTTGCATTTTGAGATTTTACAACATGTTTGTAAAATCCAAAGGGTATTGGCCAATATTCAAAAAAATATAAAAAAACTTTTCGGTGATTCATATTATTCATGGTTCGGAGTTTGGATAAACAAATTCTATTCAAAATATTCGGTTGGAATAATATGCTATTATTCATGAGTTCGGAGTTTGATAGATAAATTCTATCCAAAATATTCGGCGGGAATAATATGCTATTATTCACTATCGGTGTTTGGGTAGATAAATCCTAAAAAGGGTTGCTATCCAAAATACTCGGCGGGAATAATATGCTATTATTTACTATCGGTGCTTGGGTAGATAAATCCTAAAGGGTTGCTATCCAAAATATTCTGCAGTGAATAATATGCTATTATTCACTATCGGTGTTTGGGTAGATAAATCCTAAAAAGGGTTGCTATCCAAAAATATTCGACGGGAATAATATGCTATTATTCACTATCTGAGTGTTTGAGTAGATAAATCCTAAAGGGTTGCTATCCAAAATATTCTAGCAGAATAATATATCATCAACATTTAAATATATATTATATATATCCCAGTATCCCTAGCAATCATAAGACAAACAAAAACGCCAAGCGACTTACCTTAGGTAGGGCATGCATTAGGGGTGCTAAAACCTTCCCTTTACGCAACCAAATCCCTTACCCTAGAATCTCTCGAAAGACCAGTTTAGGTTTCCTAGTAACCATAATACTAGGTGGCGACTCCCTTTTTACGAAAATAGATAATACTCCCGACATTGATATTCCCCGCACACGGGGAAAGTTGCCACGACGCCGCATACAACCATTTTTGGGGTGCGACAGAATGGCGACTCCACTGGGGACTTTGGACTAGGCTTGATAATTTTGTTTGTTTATGATATGTTAATTATTTGTGTGTTTATTTATTCATTTATTCTCATGTTGCCATGAATTATTTATATGTTTGTTTAAAGGCTTTAGCATGCATTTTTTCATCCTGTCATCATAATATGCCTCGTCATGCATCACTTTTTATTATTTTGAAAGCACACACTAAACCTTAAGTTAGGTGGGGGACTAGCAGCTTACCTATGACTTGAGTCAAGGTTGAAGTTTGTGTAAACCCCAACTCTTTGCTGAGAGCTTAGATGATAGTGATTGGTATAATGCACTCATCCCATTATCTGCTAAGACCCCATATTGCCTTTACGAAGGTGATCACTGGGACAGCGAGAGACCCTCTTTAGAGCCCAAATAGTAAACCTACCCCCATATCTCACATAAAAGAACTAGAACCTATCGTTAAGGTGTATGCTCCATAATATCTTTCTTACACTATAAAACGCATTTTTTATCACAATCACGCATCATATCATGTATTTTCTCATACATTTTTGCACTCATCATCAACCGAGAAACATAGGTCTCTCTTTTGGGACCCACGATACTCGACTAAGAAAGAGGATGGGAAATGAAGAAAGGTCCTAGAAGGCTACCAGTACCTTCGATTTCGATCGGAAGCTAGTCGGAAGTGATAAGTTCTAAAGTTGGGAAACCAAAAAGAGAAGCTCCATTGATGCTCAAAATGTAATCAACAATACTTGTTAGATTGTGATGTTTTCTATGTGATTTGTCATTTTGTTTTGTTTTTATTGACAATCATGACTTAAGATATCAATAGGATCTTATCTTTGTTTTCAAGCCAAAATTTTTCTTTTAATGAGATCATGCATTTTCAAAATTTTTCTTTTACTGTGCATTTACATCGCAAAAAAAAAAAGAAGAAAAAATATCTTTTCACAATAACATCTGCACTTTACACTAAGAATGAATGATCGAATTTTAAAATACATAACAGATGTAGAGGAGGAACAAGTGGATGAATATAATATTAGAGAATTCACAAAATTAATAAAAGAACATAAACAAGTTTGGAAACCCACTAAAGAGGAACTTGAAACCATAAATATGGGTAATGAAGAAAGCCATAGAGAGCCCAGGATAAGAACTCTAAAGGAAACAGAAGACTTGATTATACCGTTTAGAGATTAGGTAAATGTTTTTGCTTGGTCTTACGAGAATATTCTTGAATTGGATACGGATAGCGTAGTGTACAAGGTACCGGTGGAAGAAGGATGTAAACCGATTAAGCAAAAAAAAAAAAAAAAAAAAAAACTCATCCAGAAGTTTTGATCAAAGTAAGGGCAGAAATTGAAAAACAATGGAACGCTGGTTTTTTTTAGAAGCAATCAAATATCCACAATGAGTTATCAATTACATTCCTTAATTTCATATTTAGGGGTCCCGTAATTAACTGAAGCCATTCTCACTCTCAAAATTCGAGCTGTTAATTAGTACTATTGATTTAAACAGTGAGATGCTTAAAGCTGATGAGAGGAACTCCAGCATGCATTATCCTTGGTGTCTTGTCTAATTTTGAAACCTAAATAGCAGAAAAAGAGATCTTTCATTAACTGGAAGCTAAAAACAGGTCTAGAATGAAAAGAAGCAGGAGATCCTTCAACTGAAATGCACTTTATAGTAAACCAACAATGTGTATACGGACAAAATCACAAACCAAGACTACAACGCCCTGCACATTTAGAAGCTAACCGAATGGAAACAATATCTTAGTCACGGATAGTTGTTGTCAATGAAATGACAACAATTAAAGTTATAGATAAAGGGCAAATCAGATCGTCAATTTTACACGATAACATATCATAGCTTCTTTGACAATGACCAATGATCAAAACCCAAATCCAAGATGTATGGAAAGCAAGAAAGAACATATCTTTAAAACCCATAATCAGATGTAGAAAAGGAAGCAATCCTTTACTTAGCCGGGTTGTTAAAGAAACTTGAATAGATAATTCGACTAAGGACCTAATGCATCAAAATTTATAAAAGTTATCAAGAAATGAAAGTGATTAACTGATGCATATAGCTAGAATCATCAGAATGGAAGCCTTAAGAAAAAGAATACAAGAAATCTAAAAGCCCCAAGAAATTGGAGTATGTGTGGACTTTAGGGAATTAAATCGTGCTAGCTCTAAAGATAATGTTCCCTACATATAAACATGGTGGTTGATAATGCAGCTCGTAGTTCCACATATTCCTTTATGGATGGATAAAAAATAAAAAAAATTACCAAAATTACCTATCTAAACTAGCTGAAGAATATGAGGAAATAGAGTTCACGCATCTAGGAAGGAAAGCAAATCAGTTTGTGGATGTTTTGGTCACACTAGCTTCTATGGTTAGAATAGACTTAAGACAAAACTTGCAGTCGATACACATTGATATCAGAAATAACCCAACTCACTGTTGCTCAGTTAAAGGAGAAATAGATGAAAACCCTTGATACTATGATATCAAGAATTTCATCCGAAACCAAGCCCATCCCTTGGGGGCATCCAAAATCAAAATGAAAACCTTGAGGAGTTTGACAATGGATTTTTATCTTGATAAGGGAAGTTTTGTATAAGAAATCATCTTACAGGACTTTGCTAAGATACCTAGAAGAACCTGAAGCCAAAGACGCGTTACAGGAAATCTATAAAAGGATGTCAGTGGACATATGATGGCTAGAAAAATACAAAGAACTGGTTATTTTAGGATGACATTAGATAAGGATTGCATTGACTATGTCCGCAAGTATCAGGTCTACGGTGACAAAATCAATGCCCTTTCGGCTCCTTTATTTAACTCGATATATCCATGGCCTTTTGTGATGTGAGGAATTGGTGTGATTGAGCCTATCAACCCAAAAGCCAACAATGGTCATAGGTTTATTATCATGGCTATCGACTACTTCACAAGATAGGTAGGATCCGTGTCATTTGCTCATGTGATGCAAAAATGGTGAAGAAATTCGTTGAAAGATATTTGATAGGTCGATACGAGCCACCAGAAAAGATTATAATTGACAATGCACAGAATTTCAAGGAAAAAATAATAATAGAACTCACAGCTTAAATTAAAAAAATCAAGCATTCCATTCCCTCGCCGTATAGACCAAAGATGAATGGTGCGGTAGAAGCTGCTTATTAAAATCCTAAGAAGAGTATTCAAAAGATGGTAGTCACCTACAAGGATTAGCATGAGATGTTGCCTTTCATGTGTACCGTAGTTCGGATCTCAACAGGAGTCACCCCGTATAGGTTGGTGTATGGAATGGAGGTGGTAATACCTTTAAAGTGGAAATCCCATCATTAAGAGTATTGATAGACTCTGAACTAGAAGAAGCAGAATGGACAAAAGTTAGATATGAACAATTGAATTTGATCAGCGAAAAGAGGTTAGCCGCAATCTGTCATCATCAATTATACCAAAGAAGGATGACCAAATCATATGACAAGAAAGTCCGACCTCGAAAATTCCAAAATCTGGTACTGAAGAAGATATTGCTTGTACTGGGACAAGATCAGGGTAAATGGACCCCAAACTAGGAAGGCCTTTATGTGGTAAAAAATCGTTCTTAGAAGGAGCCTTGCTATTATCTAGAATGGATGAATAGGATCTAGTTAGGCCTGTGAATTTTTGACTCTGTAAAGAAATATTATGACTGATATTTTGTAGCCTCTCAATCAATAAGATAAAATTCGGTCATGAATTCTCGTTACAAGAAACTTTTTCTTCACAAAGCGTATGATCTCATAACAATTATTTTTATTATGTGAGCTTGACATGTTGTGTACACCACACTGGGGGCAAAAAAAAAAAAAAATCTACAATAGTTGTTTAAAAATGGTGATTTGCATTAAAAGCGTCAATTTGCATAAACAAAACCATATCTTGAGTTATTCTTTTGTCTTCATGAAAAGGGTATCGAAAAGTATAATAAAAGAAAAACTTCAATGGAGCAAGAAAGGGCCCCATGTGAAACCAAAAATCCCTTCACCGAGCGTGAAAATATAGTACGGGGAGCATATTTTATCAGTCAAACAAAAGATCAAGAAAGGCTACAATGAACAAGGGACCTATGTTTCTAAAGAGGTAATAAGCATGCATGTTATATTTTCATGACACTAACTTGACAAGAAAGATGTGGCGAAAGTTGATGTGATTCCAAGTTTTGGAGAATATGGAGAAACAGAATCTCAGGTCGACAAAATCAAGGAAGATGAATTGAAGATCGGCGTTGCTTCGTTCCTCGAGATGGGCAGGTCATCTAGTATAATGAAACCATCCTTACCCTCTTCATTTTTCATCTGGGTAGGTCACCCATAATAAAGAGACCCTCTCTATTTTCCATCCGGGTCGGTCACCCATAAAAATGAGACCATGATAGCCGGGTCGGTCACCCAGAAAAATGAGACCACGCTATCCGGGTCGGTCACCCAGAAAAATGAGACCATGCTATCCGGGTCGGTCACCCATAAAAATGAGACCATGATAGCCAGATCTGGTCACCCATAAAAAATGAGACCACTCTATCCCGGGCTCGGTCACCCGAGAAAAAATGAGACCATGCTATCCGGGCCGGTCACCCATAAAAATGAGACCATGATAGCCGGGTCGGTCACCCAGAAAAATGAGACCACGCTATCCGGGTTGGTCACCCATAAAAATGAGACCATGATAGCCGGGTCGGTCACCCATAAAAATGAGACCATGATATTCGGGTCGGTCACCCATAAAAATAAGACCATACTAGCCGGGTCGGTCACCCATAAAAATGAGACCATGATAGCCGGGTCGGTCACCCATAAAAATGAGACCATGATAGCCGGGTCGGTCACCCATAAAAATGAGACCACGCTAACCGGGTAGGTCACCCAGAAAAATGAGACCACGCTAACCGGGTAGGTCACCCAGAAAAATGAGACCGTACTAACTTGGGTAGGTTACCCAGAAAAATGAGACCACGCTAACCGGGTAGGTCACCCAGAAAAATGAGACCATGCTAACTCGGGTAGGTCACCCAGAAAAATGAGACCATACTAACTTGGGTAGGTCACCCAGAAAAATGAGACCATTCTAACCGGGTAGGTCACCCAGAAAAATGAGACCATACTAACTTGGGTAGGTCACCCAGAAAAATGAGACCATGCTAACTCGGGTAGGTCACCCAGAAAAATGAGACCATGCTAACTCGGGTAGGTCACCCAGAAAAATGAGACCATACTAACTTGGGTAGGTCACCCAGAAAAATGAGACCATTCTAACCGGGTAGGTCACCCAGAAAAATGAGACCATACTAACTTGGGTAGGTCACCCAGAAAAATGAGACCATTCTAACCGGGTAGGTCACCCAGAAAAATGAAACCATCCTAACCGGGTAGGTCACCCAGAAAAATGAGACCACGCTAACCGGGTAGGTCACCCAGAAAAATGAGACCGTTATAATTATTCTAACCCGGGCAGGTCACCCGTCATAATCAGACCCGGGTAAGTCATCCGTCACTATCGAGACTCTACTAACTTGGATAGGTCACCCAGAATAATGAGACCCATATCCATCATTCTATTTTTCTTTACAACACTTACTATATAAAGTCTTTTACAAGACTTTAGTCGTAAGCATTGTAAAGAGGGGGCATCTGTTGCTACCCAAATTTTGACCTACTTATTTTTGTGTTTCGGAAGAAAAAAAAAGAAAAAAATAGAAAAAAACAAAAAAATCCAAAAATATCTTGTTACAGGGGCAAAATTGAATAAATTGAGAGTTTAATGGGCGATTGAGGCTTAAATCGCAAAAATTAGAAATCGAGGACCAAAGTAAAAAGACGCGTAAGGTCAATGTTAATATTTGAAATTCTGACGGGGGTATAATTGCATAAAATTATAATTTCAAATCCAATTGGGGGTGTAATTAAGACAATTATAAATTGAGGGACCAAATTGCAATTCTTCCAAAAGCATGCAGCCGCCAACCAGCCCCCTGCAAGCCACCGGCAAGCCTGTCACCACAGAAAAAAGGAAACAGAGAGGAAACGGGAGAAGAGGAGTTGCAGCGAAGGGAGAGCAGAGAGAAACAGAGGGGAAAAATAGGAATTCACGAGGCAAATTTTATGTAAAAAAAAAAAAAAAAGCTCAGTAATCTTCTGCAAACAGAGCCCCAGTATCACGATTTCCTTTCCTTTTCTTTTTTTTTTTTTTCTTTCCCTCTCGATCGTTCGGTCGTTTCTCTCTCTAAGACCAGGTACGCCGGCGCTTCTCTCTCTCATCCAGCAGCCACCACTCCGACCATTTTTGCATCACCCCACCATCACCAGAAGCCACCTTTCCACGGCAAAGAACCCAACAGCAACTCAGCAGCAGCAGCAGCAGCGTCGACGGTAGCAGCCACAACCCGTCACCTTCCGAGGCCCACTCCGGCCACCACAGGCCTCCGTTTCTGACGCCACAACCACCGGAATCATCACAGCGACCTCCTCTACCCAAAGGTACTAACAGTTTCTCTTTTCATCATACTCGAAAAAACACTGTGCACCCACCATCTTCATCTCGCCTGCATGCAGTGGGACGTGATTCACGTCCCACTGTTCATGCAGGCCAAGTAGAGCGGGCCGGGCTTTGTGCCCGGCCCAAGCCCAGTAGACCATAAGTTGGGCTGAAAGACCAGCCCAATGATAGTGGGCCAAGAGCCCATCCCGGCGAGGGCTGACAGCCCAGTGAGTGGCTGCAGCCCAGCCCAGCGAGTGGGCTGGCAGCCTGGCCCATCAGGGCTGGGCAGCCAGCCCACCCTTAAATAAAAAAAAATAAAAAAAATATAAAAAATACAAAAATTGCAAATAAATTATTTGTTAGAAAAAATATAAAAATGTTTTGTTTTCTTGCATAAGGCCAATACACTAGCATATTTTAAAATTGTTTCTTTTAAAAATGTATACATTATCTTGGTTTTTGAAGAGAAAAAAATGAGTTTTTAGCATGAATTTTGCAAAGAAAAAATCATTTCTTGCATTTTGAGATTTTACAACATGTTTGTAAAATCCAAAGGGTATTGGCCAATATTCAAAAAAATATAAAAAAACTTTTCGGTGATTCATATTATTCATGGTTCGGAGTTTGGATAAACAAATTCTATTCAAAATATTCGGTTGGAATAATATGCTATTATTCATGGTTCGGAGTTTGGATAGATAAATTCTATCCAAAATATTCGGCGGGAATAATATGCTATTATTCACTATCGGTGTTTGGGTAGATAAATCCTAAAAGGGTTGCTATCCAAAATACTCGGCGGGAATAATATGCTATTATTTACTATCGGTGCTTGGGTAGATAAATCCTAAAGGGTTGCTATCCAAAATATTCGGCAGGAATAATATGCTATTATTCACTATCGGTGTTTGGGTAGATAAATCCTAAAAGGGTTGCTATCCAAAATATTCGGCGGGAATAATATGCTATTATTCACTATCGGTGCTTGAGTAGATAAATCCTAAAGGGTTGCTATCCAAAATATTCGGCAGGAATAATATATCATCAACATTTAAATATATATTATATATATCCGTATCCTAGCAATCATAAGACAAACAAAAACGTCAAGCAGCTTACCTTAGGTAGGGCGTACTAGGGGTGCTAAAACCTTCCCTTTACGCAACCAGTCCCTTACCCTAGAATCTCTGAAAGACCAGTTTAGGTTTCCTAGTAACCATAATACTAGGTGGCGACTCCCTTTTTACGAAAATAGATAATACTCCCGACATTGATATTCCCCGCACACGGGGAAAGTTGCCACGACGCCGCATACAACCATTTTTGGGGTGCGACAAGCATTAAGATCAAACATCTGGCAAATAAACTCATCTCTGCACAAACAAGAAAAACAGGTTACCAAACAATCATATGCTCGGATGTTATGGAATGGCATTGTAAAATACTAAGCAATCTTCACCGTGAAGCTTCTTCTTCATTGTTTATAATGCCCAAGCACAATGACCCATGCAATGAGGTTCAGAACAAGAATCACAAACAGAAAAAAGACCAAAAGGCATGTCATCTTTCTTCATCCAAAAGAAGAGAGAGAGAGAGAGAGAGCAGCACGCTATCATACTACCTTCAGACCCTCTACTTGGGATCCAACCGAGGATATCTCATCCTGAATAATGGAGATTCTTGCCTGAAAGCATATTAGACGTTCTTAATTCAATAGAAAAACCAATCAAATAGAAGTAAAGCAAATAAAGAAAACAAACCTCCAGGGTTTGAATAGAAGCTTCATTTAAAGCCAATTGAAGTTCGTTGCCTTTAAGTTCTTGCTCAGTAGTTTCTTTGATACACTTCACCTCTTCCATCTCTGCATTTGCCACATCTACTTTACACCCAAGCTCTTGTATTCGCTTCTTTAGCCCAATCATTCTTCTCTCTACAAAATTTACAGCACCCGATACAAATTTGAAAACAAAAAATAACAATAATTAACCTAATAAAATCATTCAGTATTTGGCTCTCGATCAATAAACTTTCAACTATTTTCCCGCATTTTCTCGGGAAACGGCCTCTGTTTAGTAGCAGACAGTGATTATTTATCGCTTTCGAA
Organism: Salix viminalis; assembly: GCA_029228465.1. Classification (NCBI taxonomy): domain Eukaryota; kingdom Viridiplantae; phylum Streptophyta; class Magnoliopsida; order Malpighiales; family Salicaceae; genus Salix; species Salix viminalis. The sequence continues at coordinate 6,300,300 of CM055442.1, forward strand.
CAGTTCCCAAGGCGAGGTTTTGATGAGAGAAATTCATTTTCTCGGGAACCAAACGGGGAAAAGAACAAGTGTAGAGGCACTTACCTCCCTGTGATTTCTCTAAAGCAAACTCGCCTATTAGTGTTAGGAGTTGCCTCTGCGGATCGGTTGCCGCCATCTTCGGTTTCGTGCTCTCCTTCTACAAACTTCTACGGATAGGAGTAGACTAGTAGTGGCATGTATTATTTAATTTAAATGTTTTAAGGAGCTAATTGATAAGCTATCCATATTTTTTAGAGAAAACTAGCTGGATTGCCCGCATTACGTTGCGGACATAGTGTGGACAAAATAAATAATCCTTATAAGTGTGGAAAAAAATATACCAACTTAACAAATATGAAAATCAAAAAAAAAATTAAAAATCAAAGCTAAGCAATATATATATATATATATATATATATATATATATATATATATATATATATATATATATATATATGGACAAAAGTAAGGATTATTCTTGAAATTAAAAGAAATAAAGGGATTAAAATGAAAAATTAAAAGTAATAGGGCTGAAATGAACATTAAATATAAAAGGATTAAAATCCAAAATTAAAAGTATAAGGGCCGAAATGAAAACATCGAAGTCTTAAAATCTAAGAATATTATTATCATTACAACTAAAACAATAAAAAATATTAAATTATTACGATGAAAAAAAATAAAAAAATCATAAAAAAAAAGAATCAAAGAAAAAAAACTAATATTATTATTCTTATTGAGTTAATAATTGGAAAAAATTCAATCAAAGAAAAAAAAATGTCAATAAATTGTTTTTTTTAAAAAAAGAAAAAAAATAAAAAAAACGTCAAAATAAATAAAAAAATTAAAACAATTAAATTAAATAAAAATGAAAAAAAAACATAACTGGAAAGATAAGTGAAAAAAAAGTGAAAAAAAAACGAAATAAGAAAAAACGTCAAAATAAATAAATAAAAAAATAATCAAATTAAATAAAAATGAATAAAAAAAACATAACTGAAAAAAAAAAAAGCAAAGAAAAGAATAATGCGCGCTTGGCAGGGGTCGAAGCGCGCCTCCCTCTTAAGGCACGCCTGTGCCTCCAGTAAGCCACATGTATTTCTCTGTCTATTTTTGTGAAACAATATATAAATAGTATATTTACTGTTCAAAAATCAAAAACAAAAAAAAACACTGTTGAAATCCACAGTGTTTTCACTCACAATGAACAGTGAATTCCTGAGCTCTTTTAGTTTATTCTATAATAATTGAAGTTTATAAATAAAAGGGCATTTCCTTTAGTTTTGCTAAGATAGATAGACAAAAGACTGTATTGATAAATTGATAGACATCATGAGGTAATTAAAAGAACCTATATAATTAATTGAAGGAAAACAAATAAGGAGTATACATAGCATTGCCGCAACTTGAATGAAAATGGCATGCCCCTCTGCAAAGTTCATTAACAATTACTATAAAAAGAAGCGAGGAGGAAAAAATGATAAGCAAGAGTAGGGAAAAGCCAGTTTCAAGCACAAAAATACTTAACATGCATCCCATGGTATCAAATTCAGTCAGCCTTCACAGTGATTGTGCCATCCAATTTTTAGCATGTAATAAAATACTGGAAACATGATTGCAATAAAGATAAGCACTTGGGTATAGGGAAATGGGCATTAGATTTAGATTTGGACTAAAAAAATGCAAATCGTATGATAGAGAAACTAGGCCACCTGTAGCAACCAAATATCTAATAGGCAACCAAAAATAAACCTCCTAATTGACCTTACAGGACGTTACTATAAAAACTTTTCTTGCCAAACAATAAAAACCTTCAAGCAGGGTATACCATGAAATTTCTCTTATGAGAAAACTAGATATGAATGGAAATCATATGAATACTACTATATTCATAAACACAGCAGGAATTTCTCTTGCAGCAAAAAACTTATTCCATCCAACTCCTTTTCCCTCATACTTAATAGAAAATACAGCATATCAATGTTAGAAGAAACATGAGCACTTCCAACAAACTATACAGCAAATGAATCTTACATGTACAGGACGATCACCAAGCACTACCTTGCCCTCATACTTTCTTGCTTCTTCAAATGCAACCTTGCATAAAAACTTCAAGCTCATCAGCAGCCTTGCATAAAAAGATCACGAAAAAGTTGACCAAAGAAGCTCAATGCAAAAATTAACTTGTAACAATCTTGATGTAGAATATTCTAGTCCTCCACAAAAAGGATGAATAAGAAATAAAAAAAGCCTCCTCTTACATGAACATTTAACAGAGTTGTCAATATTAATGCCAAGGTTTTAATCATTAGTTTCTTTTTTGACAAATAAAAAATAACCGAAGAACCCCATGAAAGCAGCCATGAAAAGAACCACCCATTATGGAAGATACATGAGAGCCAATCCTGAAGACCATCCAAAAACTTTTCCAAGATCAGAGGCCACAGCCAAGTAGTTCAGTTGCAACTGAGAAATCCCAAGAACAGATTTAAAATCCGATGAATAAGCAGAGAAATCAAAATTTGTCCCTGTAAATGCTTGATCCATATAGTTGCACTTTTCATGCTTGAATCCATATAATTTAGATTCAAATTAGAGTCTTAATTTGAGAAAACATAATTATTATTATTATGGATTAATAACACCTAACAATTGCAAGAAAAAAAACCAATATTTTCAAAAAGGTTTTGTTTATTAATCCATAATTTCAAAAAATTACTTTTACTACACTGCCCAGTAAAAGTAATTGACCTTAAAGGACGTTACTATAAAGAACTTTTCTTGCCAAACAATAAAAAACTTCAAGCAGGGTATACCATGAAATTTCTCTTATGAGAAAACTAGATATGAATGGAAATCATATGAATACTACTATATTCATAAACACAGCAGGAATTTCTCTTGCAGCAAAAAACTTATTCCATCCAACTCCTTTTCCCTCATACTTAATAGAAAATACAGCATATCAATGTTAGAAGAAACATGAGCACTTTCAACAAACTATACAGCAAATGAATCTTACATGTACAGGACGATCACCAAGCACTACCTTGCCCTCATACTTTCTTGCTTCTTCAAATGCAACCTTGCATAAAAACTTCAAGCTCATCAGCAGCCTTGCATAAAAAGATCACGAAAAGTTGACCAAAGAAGCTCAATGCAAAACTTAACTTGTAACAATCTTGATGTAGAATATTCTAGTCCTCCACAAAAAGCATGAATAAGAAATAAAAAAAGCCTCCTCTTACATGAACATTTAACAGAGTTGTCAATATTAATGCCAAGGTTTTAATCATTAGTTTCTTTTTTGACAAATAAAAAATAACCGAAGAACCCCATGAAAGCAGCCATGAAAAGAACCACCCATTGTGGAAGATACATGAGAGCCAATCCTGAAGACCATCCAAAAACTTTTCCAAGATCAGAGGCCACAGCCAAGTAGTTCAGTTGCAACTGAGAAATCCCAAGAACAGATTTAAAATCCGATGAATAAGCAGAGAAATCAAAATTTGTCCCTGTAAATGCTTGATCCATATAGTTGCACTTTTCATGCTTGAATCCATATAATTTAGATTCAAATTAGAGTCTTAATTTGAGAAAACATAATTATTATTATTATGGATTAATAACACCTAACAATTGCAAGAAAAATACCAATATTTTCAAAAAGGTTTGTTTATTAATCCATAATTTCAAAAATTACTTTTACTACACTGCCCAGTAAAAGTAATTGACCTTAAAGGACATTACTATAAAAACTTTTCTTGCCAAACAATAAAAAACTTCAAGCAGGGTATACCATGAAATTTCTCTTATGAGAAAACTAGATATGAATGGAAATCATATGAATACTACTATATTCATAAACACAGCAGGAATTTCTCTTGCAGCAAAAAACTTATTCCATCCAACTCCTTTTCCCTCATACTTAATAGAAAATACAGCATATCAATGTTAGAAGAAACATGAGCACTTTCAACAAACTATACAGCAAATGAATCTTACATGTACAGGACGATCACCAAGCACTACCTTGCCCTCATACTTTCTTGCTTCTTCAAATGCAACCTTGCATAAAAACTTCAAGCTTATCAGCAGCCTTGCATAAAAAGATCACGAAAAGTTGACCAAAGAAGCTCAATGCAAAAATTAACTTGTAACAATCTTGATGTAGAATATTCTAGTCCTCCACAAAAAGGATGAATAAGAAATAAAAAAAGCCTCCTCTTACATGAACATTTAACAGAGTTGTCAATATTAATGCCAAGGTTTTAATCATTAGTTTCTTTTTTGACAAATAAAAAATAACCGAAGAACCCCATGAAAGCAGCCATGAAAAGAACCACCCATTGTGGAAGATACATGAGAGCCAATCCTGAAGACCATCCAAAAACTTTTCCAAGATCAAAGGCCACAGCCAAGTAGTTCAGTTGCAACTGAGAAATCCCAAGAACAGATTTAAAATCCGATGAATAAGCAGAGAAATCAAAATTTGTCCCTGTAAATGCTTGATCCATATAGTTGCACTTTTCATGCTTGAATCCATATAATTTAGATTCAAATTAGAGTCTTAATTTGAGAAAACATAATTATTATTATTATGGATTAATAACACCTAACAATTGCAAGAAAAAAACCAATATTTTCAAAAAGGTTTGTTTATTAATCCATAATTTCAAAAATTACTTTTACTACACTGCCCAGTAAAAGTAATTGACCTTAAAGGACGTTACTATAAGAACTTTTCTTGCCAAACAATAAAAAACTTCAAGCAGGGTATACCATGAAATTTCTCTTATGAGAAAACTAGATATGAATGGAAATCATATGAATACTACTATATTCATAAACACAGCAGGAATTTCTCTTGCAGCAAAAAACTTATTCCATCCAACTCCTTTTCCCTCATACTTAATAGAAAATACAGCATATCAATGTTAGAAGAAACATGAGCACTTTCAACAAACTATACAGCAAATGAATCTTACATGTACAGGATGATCACCAAGCACTACCTTGCCCTCATACTTTCTTGCTTCTTCAATTGCAACCTTGCATTAAAACTTCAAGCTTATCAGCAACCTTGCATAAAAAGATCCGGAAAAGTTGACCAAAGAAGCTCAATGCAAAACTTAACTTGTAACAATCTTGATGTAGAATATTTCTAGTCCTCCACAAAAAGCATGAATAAGAAATAAAAAAAGCCTCCTCTTACATGAACCTTTAACAGAGTTGTCAATATTAATGCCAAGGATTTAATCATTAGTTTCTTTTTTGACAAATAAAAAATAACCGAAGAACCCCATGAAAGCAGCCATGAAAAGAACCTTACAATTGCTAGAAAAAACCAATATTTTCAAATTAGTTACCAGCCTTCAAGAACCTAGCAATCTTCCCTACTGGAAATTGCAACCCTGCTTGCTGTGATCTGGACACGTACTTAGATGCCTTTGGTTTACCTCTTCCTCCCTTAGTAGACGTGCCTCCTTCCTTTGAGCTCATCCTGAAATCAAAAGATTTTACCGAAAGATATTTCACCAAAGATCTGCAATGATGATAAGATAAAACATTTATATTTCAGTCTCAAGCTACAATTTCATACACTATTTTATCATCTAATTCCAAAGCATAGCCATCATGTAGGCCCACGAACCCGAGTTTTAACACTTGGCCAACTTGTATGGCACTGTAGTTTACAACATTGAGGAACTATGATTTTGTCCCTTTTGGATGGTACAGAGTAACACCAATTATTAGGCTTAAAAGAATAAAGTAAAAAACAGATAACTTAAAAAAGAATATCATCCTCTAGAAGACTAACCCTGATAAACCAGTCTCAATGGAATAGTGGCAGAGAAGGGCTGTAGTTATCAGTACACCCATTAATGTCAATGCCACTCCACTTGGTTAATTTCTATACAAGCTCTTAAAGCTAAGCAATATCTCTGTCCTAAAAACAGGAACCCCATCAAAAACAGAAAGAGCTAAATATAAACCAAGAGCTGATATCCTATTAAGGCATCGTAATACAAGAAAACATCAACCAAGAATCGATCAAAAACCAAATTCAATGATAATAGAAAAGTAATAACGCAACCCATCAAGAAGAAGAAATCCTTAAAAAAGAAATTCAGTGACATCCACCTTAAAAGGATATAATAACGCCAGAAAACATCAAAAATAAATGACAAAGAACAGAAACAAATTTAGCCTAGCAACATATAACAACGTGATTTTCAAAGGTTAAAGAAAATCAAGAAAGGAACGAATAACATCAACAGACCATCAAAATTAGGGAAAGCCCACTAAAATCTACAATGAAACAAACAGAAAGGAAATAGGCTGGAATTAACAGAAGATAAATCAGTGACAAAGAACTTATGTGAAAGTGCTTTTGAATTGATATGGAGGTGGAATCGGCTAATGCTAGGGTGATTTAAAACAATATTGCAATCTGGGTGTCTACCAAAAGTCAAGATTTCTTCAGTTTCCTGAATGTTCTTCTCATTTTCAATGGACGGCTCTGAAGATGCTGGTGAAGCTAATGGTGACTTGTTGATTACAAAAATGTTCTTGAGAATTGCACCGTTCCTTAGCACTGTAAGAACTGGGATCTTTCTCTCTTCTTCTCCAGGCTTTTTTCTATTTGTTGTTTGCCATTTTTCTTGGGGTTTAAGAAAAATCCCTCTTTCCTGGGTTTCTTGAGAGAGAAAGCAGAATCTTGGTTGCAGAGAAAGAGACAGAGAGGGGTTTTATATGGTTATCTTTGGCGATGGAGAGAGCGATTTTGAATTTTTATTTTGAAAAAGGTGACCGTTAGGCTTTTTGTTGCTACTTACTGCAACGCCTCTTTCCGTTGCTAAATCGATAAATATTAATATTTTTTTAGGAGTGTTGTTGAGATTTTTTTTAAATGTTTTTCGTTAAAAGATATATTAAAATAATATTTTTTTTATTTTTTAAAAATTATTTTTGATATTAGTACATCAAAATGATCTAAAACACCAAAAAAACTTAATTTAAAATAAAAAATAAAAAAAAATCATTTTTTTTTCAAAAATGTTTTCCTAACGCATTGCCTAAAGTATTTTTTTCATGAAAAAAAAAAATGAAATGATTTTTTTTTGATGTTTCGGGAAATTGAAAATAATTATTGAAAAAAAAAAAAAAAGACAAGTTAGAAAGAAGTGACTTGTCTAATCCAAGCCTTTTTTTGTCAATATTAAAGGGCACATGATATATTGTGCGTTATCTATGTCAATTGACAAGTTTTCATTGGGGATTGTTGGAAAATAATGCATTAGATTTTACTTTTTTAAAAAACTTACTTTTTAATCTATTTTTGCACCAAAAACACATTACTATTCCTATCTATGGCCTTAAGAAACTGAAAAATCCATCAACCTTAAACTTAAAGCTTCTTGACCTTAAATATACCATCTTAGTAAGGAAAAGAGAAACAAACACCATGAATCGAGATGTTCTCTTTATCATCAAAATTCGGTTACTTTCTCTATTTTTCTTAAATCACGGACTAACATATAATCAAAACAAGTTTAAAACATTTTTGTTTTTGAAATTTTAAGGCATCATTCGAAAAGTAGGTGAACCAAAGTAAACTTTTTTAATTATTTTGAAACTATCATCTATTTCTTTGTCATTTTCACTCTAGTTTTGTCTCTTTCAATCTTGTCATTCTTTAACAAATTCTAATCAATTCGCCTTTAAATTGACCACAAAATAACCAAATCACCAAAATAAAAAATTTGAGGATCAAAATAAAAAATAAAAAAATTCTTATGGTGAATCAACAGTAAATTATGTATTAGTGTTCTCTTTATGAATTTATAATTTTCTTGTTTAGAGTTTCTTATTGAAAGTTGTAAATCAATGCCAATATATTTTTTTAACAATGAAAATAATCACTATACCTCCACGTTTTTTATTGACACTTAAGATATATACTCCTCACCACCCTGTATTCTTAAAACAAATCTTCAAACCAATCAATGGATAAACAAAAACAAAAACCCTTGAAAAAAAGAGATCGAACCCTAAATAATTGATTACATACCAAAAAATTAACAAATCTTAAGATAAAAAAAAATATTTGTACTCCAAATACCATCAAATTTGAAGACATATTTGAAATTATTACAAATAAAAAGATAAGAAAAAGAAAAAATAAGAAAAGAAAAAAAGAAGAAGGATTGAGGTTGACAATTAGCCCCAAAATGGTGTTCTGTAAAAGTTTGTCTTAAGAGTAAAAAGTGTTGCCTTTGATATGTTACTATCTAGTTTCTCAAATTTGAGATAAGAATATTTTCAAGTTAATTTTTTTATACCATGAAAGTCTACTTTTATTGTTTGATTAAAAATAAATTATCTTGTTTGTTTGAATTTTACTTTTTTATATGATATTTAAATAATATAGAGTAATTAAAGATAAAACACATTTATTTTATTACAAGGCAGCCACTCTCATAGATTAGTTTCTCCTTTTTGGTTTCATGGTTCTAACTGGGGCAAAAATTACCATAATTAGGGTATTGAATATGGCCACAAGCACATGTTACTTGTCGGGATCGTGTATCCTCACCATCAACTTCACAAAGCATTAAAGACACAACATAAATTAATATAAGTAATTATCTCATGTGGGAAATTTAGGGCAAACCACATTGGATTTACACAAAATCATCATAATAATCTCATTACGATAAGAGTCATATGATTTTAGGTTGTGTTTAGCATGTTGTTAAGTTTCAAGTAAGTTCATGCAATAAGGAAATAAGACAAGATACTGAAGAGATATAAATTTGGGATGCAATTTAGAGATCTTGTGAAGATTTTCAAAATAACTTTCAATAATAATATCTTTATTAGATTGTGATTCTCCAATATCCCCCACAACCAAACCACAAACATCATTAGAGGAAAGATCATCATACTGCCTTGAGTCACTGTGTTGCGATGTCGCGGTCACACAAATTAATTACCCTAGCCTAAAACAAAGTATAGAGCAAGCAAGGGGTCGATCCCACGAGGACTATTTAGTTCAGATTTTCGTGCTATATGGTATGCAAGGGGGGGGGGGAAGTTATCTAGGCTAGGCTAAAACAAACTAAGCAAAAATTATATAAAACTGAAATTTATCAATAAAGCAAACCTTGGTCGCAAATCAACATCCACCTACAGAAATTAGAACTGATCATGGAAAGGACACATCAATTTATATTCTGAATATTTATCTCTTCTTAAAATTGGTTCGTTAACGGATCCTCCGTATAAATTACCCTAACCATCAAACAACCACAGTGTCCGCACTAGTAATTTGATTCAATGGCAACATTAAAATCTAGATAAATTGATTAATTAAGAAACATAATTGTCCGCAATATATGTTTAGTTCGATTGAATGTTCTCCCTAATATTAATAACATAGATCCGCTACAATTATTAACTTAGTTTCTTCATTAGTTCATATACCACAACTCCGGTTTTGATATCAAACTTAGCAATAGATTGTCTGCAATAATAACTTTGAGTCCGCTCTTAGCAATTAAATAAACAATCATAGGAAAATAAGCATAGACGAACAAATATATTCATCATATAAACTGAAAAATTGAGGTAGAAATAAATCTCACAGTTCTTGAAATCTGAAGGTTTCCGTGTCCTTGCAACCAAGCAAAAGAGTCTAGCCTTACATGTTTATTGAACGACTAAATAAAAAGATGGAAGAAAACATGATTTAGGGTTTGGAGGAGGAATATCTGTGTTTTCTTTATTGTTAGCCAAAACTTCCTTGCTCCTCTCCTCGAATGGCCGTCAAGTTTTTCCTCGTGCGCACTTGTCAAATCTTTTGCTATGATAACAAGAAGTGTATTGTTGTCGCCAATGAATATATACTTCAAATTATCGAGCAAAGGTTTCAATTCTAACTCGGGGGCCTGTAAAATAGATGACGAAAGCTTTTTATGTAAAAGTACTAAATCAACAAAGACATTACCATGGGGAACGATTTGCAAATCTTGCAAAGTCAATGTTGCTTCGAGCATGTTTTGGTGAACACGTGTGCCTCTCCATCTCCTCCAATTGAGTAAAATAATAGCCATAGCTCAAAGCTAAGCTTAATCCATCCACACAATCAAAATCACAAACTTGTTGCACAGACTTATCAACTTTGTCATAACATGTGATATAATAAACATTGCTATAAGGATATTTCATTGCATCATGAAAATTAAATTCAATCTTGTAATCTCCTACCTCCATAGACAAAGTATCCTTACCACAATCAATCTTTGTATTGGCAGTTTTCAAGAACGGTCTCCCAAACAATATAAGAGTATTGGAATCACAAGAATCATGCTCCATATCAAGAATATAAAAGTCACATGGAATTAGTAAGCTATCAATCTTGACTAGGACATCTTCTATCACACCAAATGGGTAAACAAAACTACGATCCGCAAGTTGTATTACAATGTTGGTTTTATTCAAAGGCTCCAAACTAAGAGAATCATAAACATGTTTAGGCATAACACTAATGGATGCACCTAAATCGCATAAATCCCTTTTAAAACTAGCATTGCCAATAACATATGGGATGATAAACGCACCTGGGTCTTTTTGTTTCAAAGGCATATTCTTTTGAACAACAACATATACGACTTCTCTCATACTTGCCATTACATGAGCTTTCAGTTTGAAAGCTCTTTTGGTAGTGCACAACTCCTTCAAAATTTTAGCATACTTGGGAATTTGCTTGATATCATCAATCAAAGAATGTTGAGTTCCACTTTCTTGAAAACCTCTAAGATCTCTTTTTTCTTTGTCTTCTTTCTTAGACCTAGAAGAACTCACAGAAAGGGTGGAATTGTTTTTAAAATTGGAATTCAATGAGTGAGGAGCTACCTTTGGAGTGGTTGTCGTTGTCTCACACTTGTTAAGGAGTAGGTTTCTTCTTGCTACTTACTTCAGTTTCTATCTCTTCTTCTTCCTCTATCTCAACTTGTTTCGACTTGTTTTCTCCAAGTTCTTTCCCACTTCGCAGCATAATTGCACTAACATTCTCTTTTGGATTCAATGCTTGGGAGGGCATTTTCCATTCATTTGTTTTTCTAGTTTGCCCATACTTGAAGCTATTTGTCCCATTTGCATCTCCAAGTTGTGAATAGTTGACCTTGTTTCCTATTGAAAAGACATGACATTTTGTTGCAAGGTCATAGTGTTAGAAGCCAAAGTTTTCATCATCTCATGAAGATCATCACTGGATGATGTCCCCATAACATTGGAGTTGGTGAACGAAGGGGGTTGTCTCGCTTGATAATTGTGTCAGGGGTCGTGGTTGAAATCCATGGGAATGAAACTGTCTCCCTTGTTTGCTTTGTTGAGGTGGGTTCCTGTAGTGGAAGTTGGGATGATCTCTCCATTTGGGATTGTACGTGTTAGAAAAGAGATCATCCTTACGTTGGGGTTGTCCATTGAATGTTCCATCAGCCACATTCGCTTGTTCAATGTACTCTTTTTGCATTGTTGGGCACATATTCAAATCATGTCCTTGTACTGAGTATATGCCACAAACTTTTACCTGCTGTACATTTTCACAAGCCAAAGAACGCACAAGAGAAGTAATATCATTAACTTTATTCTCAAGGTTAGAAATACTTACCTCATTCACTCGTTTGTTTGAGAAGTATCCATGGGTGCCAAACTGTTTCAAGTTGGTCGCCATGTTTGAGATTAATTAGCGGCAAAGATCGGGTGTCTTATCTACCAATGCCCCTCCACTTGCAACATCAATGATACTACGGTTAGTAGGCATCAATCCTTCATAAAAATATTGAATGAGAAGCTGATAAGGTATTTGATGATGAGGGCATTGGATGCATAATAGCTCAAATCTTTTATTAAGTTTAAAGGTTTACATTACTGTCTATGTTTATGCATAATGGTTGGTTTTTCACGTTAGGAGCAGCAAGCTCCTTGAGTGTTTGTTGTCGTGCAACAACCATGATGTTGACGCGAGCTTCCTTTCATAACCTGCGTAAAGTGTTTTCTATTTCAAGTTCAACCTGCACTTGATGACTTTGGTTAGCAGAATGGGTTACAAGCATAAATCACAAAGAAAACATATTGAAAACAATGCAATAGGAACGAGAATCCTATGCTAGAAAACTAAAAGTGAACGAAAACCTTAGAAAATGACAGAATTTGGCCTCAAAGGTCACTAGTTCTTAGAACGTCGTTTTCCTTCTGAAAACAAAAAAGCAATACCTAATTCCACCAAAAAATCTATTTTGAACAGTACTGTCGCATTTTCTCTTTTTCATTTTTATGTTTTTTTCAGAATAAATAAAAATCATAGCATAACACAACAACACAAGAATCAACTAAAATCACGTCCCTCGCAACGACACCAAATTTCGTTGCAATGTTGTGGTCGCACAAATTAATTACCCTAGCCTAAAACAAATCAATTAAGATAGTATAGAGCAAGCAAGGGGTAGATCCCACGAGGACTATTTAGTTCAGATTTTCGTGCTATATGCTATGCAAATGGGGGGGTTGGATGTTGTCTAGGCTAGGCTAAAACAAACTAAGTGAAAATTATATAAAACTAAAATTTATCAATAAAGCAAACCTTGGTCGCAAGTCAACATCCACCTACAGAAATCAAAATTGATCATGGAAATGACACATCAATTTATATTCTGAATATTTATCTCTTCTTAAAATTGGGTCGTTAACAGTTCTGCCATATAACTACCCTAACCATCAAACAACCACAGTGTCCGCAATAGTAATTTGATTCAATGGCAGCATTAAAAACTAGATAAATTGATCAATTAAGAAACATAATTGTTTGTAATAAATGTTTAGTTTGATTGAATGTTCTCCCTAAGATTAATAACGTAGATCCGCTACAATTATTAACTTAGTTGTTTCACAAGTTCATATACCACAACTCTTGTTTTTATATCAAACATAGCAATAGATTGTCTACAATAATAACTTTGAGTTCGCTCTTAGAAATTAAATAAACAATCATAGGAAAATAAGCATAGGCGAACAAACATATTCATCATATAAACTGAAAAATTGAGGTAGAAATAAATCTCACAGTTCTTGAAATCAAGGTTTCGTGTCCCTTGCAACCAAGCAAAAGAGTCTAGCCTTACATGTTTATTGAACAACTAAATAAAAAAGATGGAAGAAAGCATTTAGAGTTTGAAGAAGGAATATTTGTGTTTTCCCTTGTCACTGACCCGAAACTTCCTTGGTCCTCTCCTCCTTCATATATGCTTAGAGACCCTAATAACATGATTAGGGTATTGAATATTGCCACAAACACATGTTACTTGTTGGGATCGTGTATTCTCCCCATCAACATCATAAAAGTGTTAAAAACACAACATAAATTAATATAAGTAATTATCTCATGTGGGAAATTTAGGGCAAACCACATTGGATTTACACAAAATCATCATAATAATCTCATTGCGATAAGATTCATATGATTTTAGGTTGTGTTTAGCTTGTTGTGAAGTTTCAAGTAAGTTCATGCACCAAAATGCTAGGGAACAAGGCATCCTTCATCATCACACTTGAGTTCTATTAGTTATTTTAGCTCAAGCCAAAACTAGCTTATATGATCATTAATGGTGGAAAAGAGAAGGAGAATCGTCATACTATATAAATAGCTAATTAAGTTCTGTAATATTATTCACTCTTGTTACTATATTTTATGTGTTAATAAAAAGACACTATCACAAGTTTGCGGGAATGTGAAGTTTACTCCAAAATGGACCGAGGACAATCATGCAAAGGCATATCCATTTTCACCTTGGATTTTCAAATCCCATATGAAAGGAAAAGAGGGAAAGGGAGAAATCGTGGTTTCCTGAATTGAATTTCTTATAATATGTTTTTTTTTATGTGAATATGTGTGTGAATTGAATGAAATTAGCATGGAAAGAAAGAAGGAACTCTTGGTTCATTAAGGCCATGCTTTCGACCAATCATGCATCAAGGGGGGGGGGGATGTTTAGTTGACATATTTATCTTTAATACATGTGTTCAATTGTGTCGAATTGAGGAAAAATACTTAGCTCACATATTTATCTTTAATACATGTGTTCAATTGTGTCGAATTGAGAAAAAATACATGTTGAAACAACAAGGATTGTGTTTAAAAGAATATTGTTCCTAAAGTTAGTAAAATTGATAAACATATTATAGTTTGACATTAAGAGGGAAGTTTGAAATAAATAGATTAAACTGACTCTTAAAAGATATTTTGACACCTTTAAATGGTTTATGATATGACTAGGAGTTGAGATAAAAGAAGGAAAGTTAACTGTGGATGTTGTGTAAATGGAAAGGTTGATGAATATACTCTCCTGACTTTTGGAGAGAATTCAAATAGAAGGGTGAGGGAATTAGGATTAGGTTTCTTCACAGGAATTGTAGTTTTGGAAGTTGAGTAACTAAGGAAATTGTTCTTACTAAATCTGGAGCTATAAAACTCCACTCATAGGTCACTAACCAAGACTGGGTCATGACAGACCATATAGGGCAATAGGTCTAATTCGTTGACGAGTAAATTTGAGTGTCTTGGGGGAGGAGGGGGATTGGGCTCTACTACGTTCAAGGTACTTGTATCCCAATGTCTTAATTTTCAATGAGACCAACATCGCTTTAAACGGAGTCCTACAACTACGGATATAGTCAAAAATTTAAGGAGAGGTTTGAATGTGACCTTTGCTGGGAGATTAAAAAAGTCACTATAGTGACTATCTAGATGTGTTAAGGGTGAAAATTGGGCCTTTACCTTGGAAAACATGTGATATTACAAATTATCTTCCCAAAAAATGAGTCATGTCCCAAATGAAAATTTGTAATGATAACAATGTTCAGACAAAGAATGATGATATCAATGTGTGGAATGAGAGAAACATAAAATATAAAGAAAGGAATAATTTAAAGAAATACCTTTATTGGTTGTTAATATGGTTTATTATGAAATTGATCATTGAATGAGGATAATTTATGAGACATGCCTTTAATTACAGTAGGAACCACAAGTGTGGTGCAACAGTAACAATGGAGCATGAGTAAAGCTTCTACTTCTTGTAGGTGACCCTGACTTGTGGTTTCTAGTTTAATTCCATGAATTAATATGTTATTGATGTGAAATGGGAATTAGTGAATTTGAATATTATATAAAATAATGAAAGTTCATGTAATGATGTTATTTTGGATAGTATCCCGAGAGTATATGTGTTCAAGGTGAATGTTCTTTCGTTTGAACTGTCAAGTGATGGAAGTATCACTAACACTTAAAATATGAGAAGTGTGATTTGTGGCATGGACTAACATACATTTAGTGTATATTAGGATCATGGGTAAGGAGATCACCATGCATCGACTAGCATAAATTTAGTGCATGTTAGGGTCTTAGGTGATGCAAACCTCTTGATCATGAAGCGACCCCCAACGAATATAATACATCCCCAAGAAACCAAAAAGGTGTGAGAAGTGTGACACAATGGAAACCTGTCCCAATGCACGAACACTTTTGGAATTGAATGGAATGACGCCAAAAGATTAGATATACCTTGATAAGTCAAATTTGATCTTTGTCTCTACAAAGAAAAACATTACATCATGCAAAACACGAGTTTATTTTATTAATCCATGGCTGTAGTTTTGCAACATACAAATAACTTATATAATGTTTCAAATAACCCTAATGGATCCCTATATGTAGGCTGATTTGAGCTCACATACAAAATTTACCCAAATATATAATAATGATTAAAAAACTAATAAACAAATAATAAAAATCTAAAATTGATATCCTAGATATGCTAGAATTAGATTTGCCAAGACAACTTTGGATCCATGTGGCTCAAACTCATATTTATTAATATGAACAAAATAAGACCTAACATACACTCCAAATAAGCTTTATTTGCTGCCAAAAATAATTGAATAACAAAACTCATAGAGGCTATTATGACCTATATTGCAAGGCCTTCCCGAACTTCGATTGATATAAAATTTCACCCCACATAGAAACATAGCTCTACAAGGGTTTGGTAAAGTTTCAGCACAACCCAATGGTCGGATATGGAGGTATGCTTAATACCATAAAACTGGACTATGAAATTTTATATCAAATTATGAATTTGACCATGTCTAGATCGTATCACTAGGTAAACGGATCGCCATGCATCGACACCTACAGGGTGATAATGATATTGGTGAAATTGGTATCGACAATATATAAGGCGGAAATAATTGTAATTGATTGTATAAAATCTTGAATGAAAGTTGAAAATGGAAGATGAAATAGTTTTTAGTAGTTTAATGAGAAAGGGTTCCAATGGAAACAAAAATAGAGAAATGAATTGAATAGGAATACATGTTTGCCTTTTTAAATGTTGGATTTTTGTGTTACTATAATTATTATGGTATTCATGTTTCAATAATATGTATTTTGTTTTAGGACTATTTTTTTTTTGGATTCAAGAAAACTCCACCCCCCGGAAAGCGTACTTTGTAGGCCCAGGTGAGTGAGTAAAACTGTCCCAGGCTCTTACAAGAAGTGCATATCCTGACTCAAACTCGAGACCTACTGTGTATATCTCAAGCCCTTTACCACCACTTGCATGCACGAAGTAGTAAATCCTAGTTTCTGTTCACTTTTTTGTTATCTAGTTTTAGGGAGAATATCCTTGTATTTTGTAGTATTAAAATATTTATATAACTTAATTTCTATAATTAATATTTAAACTTGAATAGATAAACTTACTCTAAAATTAATATAATTGTGTTCCATATAATCATATTTATCTCATTTATTCATCTACAAAGATAATTGTTGTTTAATGTATGTTATAAAAAATTATGGTTATGATGATGATGATGTTGTTTGTGAGATTGAGACCCGTGATGATTGGGTCAAGTTATAAGTCGATAAATCCGGACTTCCCGTAATGGGGAGACTACAAAATTTTCAATAGACTTTTATATGAAAACAATATATATATATATATATATATCCCAAATTCTTTTGTAACTTGGTAAGAAATACTAAATGTATTAGATGAAATTTTAGGGGTGTTAGAAAGATTAATTGATATTTTTTTGGAAATATTTATCAAATTCTTAAGAAATAAATATGAAAAAAATCCCTAAAAAAAGTTATTTTGAAAAAAAACATGCATTTATTCTTGAGCTATTTGGTGGTATACAACACACAAAATATGCATTTTTATTTTTTATAATTTTGTAACATCATGTTTGGCAAACACTATTTTTACCCATAAACAATATTGTCATAATAGACTTAAAGGGAGTGTTTTTCAAACACACCTTTAAGTGCAAAAACTCAAAGCAAAATAAAAGACTAGACAACTCGGTCAATTGCTTCACTAGATCAACTCGGTTGGGTTGACTCGATTAAGTGAACTTAACCAGTGAACCCGACTAGTTGACCCTTACCAAGTTGACTCAATAGGATTAACCAAAAATCAAACACATTAAGCTTGATAAAAACACAAAAAAACTTTTTTTTCACCGAAATAGATCAAACTTAAATAAAATGAAGAACATGATTGACATAAGCATGATCAAACTCATACATACATCAATGATGACTAGTCTATTGACTTTGACTTTCATTCAAACTTCATAATTTAGCATAAATGGTTCGATTCAAAACTGAAATCCTAAGATTAAAATTTTTAAATCAGTGTTATTAATGTAAGACAAAACTAGACTATATGTAATAATGATGCACGGACATGATTGCACCCAAAACAAATCAAAATAGAAGTTAAAATTAGCACCTAAGGCAATGTTCTTCGGATGAACACCAAGAACACTACCCAAGTTGCCTAGAAACTGCAAAAATGCATGCCACTATGTACAACCCAGATATCTTCCTTTTTAAAATTTAAACTAACTATTTTAGGCTTCACCACATTATCATTTCAAAATCCATACATCCAAATCACATTGCTAACTAAAACAGGAATAACTGCAAACCCCAAAAAATAAATATTTGCGTAAATCGCTAAATAACATTATCTATACAGCTAAACCAAAACGCACAAATACTGTGCAAATAACACTGTTCATCCACTCTGCTTTTACTGTGGATTTGAACAGTGATTCCTTTTTTTTTTTAAGAAGAAAAACTGATTTCCTTTTTTTTTTTTTTTTCTTTTTAAACGTTTTTTTCCTTCTTAAACGTTTTTTTCTTCTTAAACGTTTTTTTCCTTTTTAAACATTTTTTTCTAACCGTGGTGTCCCGGGCAAAATTTTATGCAGCACTCATGATTAATTTCTCGGTCCACTTTTTATTAACATTTTTTATTGTTTCTTTTCCTCCACTTATACAATTTTTTTAGTTTATTTTTTGATAACCGGATTGTCTGTGTTGGCTTACGCACATCACTTTTTATTCCCCAAAATTAACAGTGATTTTCACTTTTTATTACTATTTGATATTTTTTTTCTTTTTTTCGCTCCTTTTTTTTTCATTATTTTTTTTCATGAAATATTTTTTTTCTGGTTATATTTTTTTTCTACTTATATATAATTTTATTTTATTTTTTTATAATAGAGGTGTTTGGGTTAACTTAAACACACCACAATTAATCCTCAGATCTTATTTTTTTATAGTTTTTTTTCATATTTTACTGATTTTGTTTTTCATTTTTTTTCATTAAATATTTTTTTTATTGAGGGTGTCCGGAATAGCTTAAGCGCACTATAATTAATCCCCGAATCCTTTTTTTTTCTTCTTATTATACATACAGGCTAAACGAAAACATGGATTCACTGTGCAAGTGAGTACTGTTCACACAGACTCATGGGCACTATTCATGTGCACTTTGACCCGGTGCTTCACGAGTGTATGTCCTCCTCTTTTTTTTTCGTTTTGAAACAGTGTATGCACGAAATTAGCCCCCGAAAAAGACAAAAAACGCCGTCTTTTTCAGGGGCTAGACGGTCATTGACCGTTCCGGCCCGGTCCGGTCGGCCGGTTTTTTTATTTTTTTAATATTACAGTTAACAGTGCAGCGACGATTTCACCCCCCGAAAAGGACAAAAACCATGCCTGGGGGTGAGGGGCGTTCCGGTAATTAGCCAATTTTTCCTTCTTTTTTTTTCGCCGACAACCGCTATGCGCCACGGACGCCGCCCAGTTGCATAGCTAGCCGACGCTGCTTCTTCGGACGGCGCGTGCGGCGTCATAAGTCATCGGAAAACGCCCAACCGGCGTCTAGAATGATTTTCAGGCATGTTCTCTTCCACGTGGAGCGGCGCGTGTGGCAAGATGGTGTCCGGAGACGTGTCAATGGTCGTTTGAATTCCCCCCAATTTCTCTCTCGCCTCAGCCACCGACGCCGCCTAAGCCGCTTTTTTTGTCAAAGTTTATTTCAGTCCCTGAACGTTTGATTTTGTTATTCTAGCCCTTAATGCTATTATATAGGTTTTCATTTCTTTCAATTTCGTCCCTCAATTGAAATTGATTATATATTGAAGTTCCAATGCGATCCTCATTCTTTTAATTCAATGGATTGGTCTGGAATTCTGAATTTTTTTGGTATCAAAGTTTTCATTGATTTCAATTTCATCCTTCCATGCAAATTTATTATAAATTCTTAATATTTTAGGTATCAAAAGTTTGATTTCTTTCAATTCTATCCTTCTATGCAAGTTAATTATGGATTTCAGCTTTCATTTCAAATCCCAGTTCTTTTAATTTCCGGTTTTGTTTTGAATTATTTGATTTCAATGTTTGGGTTTACTTCAATTTTGTCTTTTAAATTAAAGATATTATTGAAAGTATATCAAATTAATTATATATTTGTATATTTATGTCAAATTAAAGTATGTAAAACTAATATTATGTTCAAATATTTATTGAATATTATCGCCTAAAAATATATAGAGGGAGAGGAAAATGACCTAGGATTTTTTGAATGACAGAAATTCATATCAGTATTCTTAAATACATTTAATATAATAATACGATTAATAAATCTTATAAAATTAAAAAAATATTAACTTCAAGATTAAATTTTGTTTTCTTTTGTTTAAGTTTATTTCTTCATATTTATGTCAAATTAAAGTATGTAAAACTAATATTATGTTCAAATATTTATTGAATATTATCGCCTAAAAATATATAGAGGGAGAGGAAAAATGACCTAGGATTTTTTGAATGACAGAAATTCATATCAGTATTCTTAAATACATTTAATATAATAATACGATTAATAAATCTTATAAAATTAAAAAAATATTAACTTCAAGATTAAATTTTGTTTTCTTTTGTTTAAGTTTATTTCTTCAAATAAATTTGCAGTGTTTTGACTTTTTAATTATATATTTGTGTATTTATGTCAAATTAAAATATGTTAAACCAATTATATGTTCTAATATTTATTGAATATGATCGCCTAAAAATATATATAGAGAAAAAAAAATAGCCTAAGATTATCCTTTAAATTAAATATATTATTGAAATTATGTCAAATTAATTATATATTTGTATATTTATGTCAAATTAAAATATGTAAAACTAATTATATGTTTGAATATTTATTGAATATTATCGCCTAAAAATATATTGAGAGAGAGGAAAAATGACCTAAGATTTTTTGAAGGGCAGAAGTTCATATCATGTTTTCTTAAATATATTTAATATAATAATATGATTAATAAATCTTATATAAAAAAAATATTGGCTTCAAAATTTAATTTTGTGCTCTTTTATTTAAGTTTATTTCTTTACAAGAATTTCCAATGTTTTCATTTTTAATATTTTAAATCTAATATTACTGAAAAAAAAATCTCAGAAAGAAATTATTGACAAATTTACCTGCATTATCTACAGGTCAAATTAAAAAATATACAAGTCACTTCCCGTTTCCATTAGACTGTTCTTTTTAGACGGCAAATAAATAATTATAGCACACAAAAAAATTAAGTTTATGTTTTAAAAAACAAATTACAATATTTTTATTTCTAATAATTATAGCACACAAAAAAATTAAGTTTATGTTTTAAAAATGATTTTTGAGTAAAGAACAGTGTTTTCTATTGTTCATAAGTGTTTGACATGTTTTTTTTTCAGTCTTTTTTTTAATAACTTTGGTGTCCCAGGTCACCTTTATGCGATCACAATAAATCTCTGAACTTAATTTTTTTTCTACAATTTTCATCTGCTTTATTAATGTTTGAAAATGTGTTTTCCTCTTCTTTTTTTTCAGCTTCTTTTTTTTTGGTTTTTTTTGATACTCGCATGTGTCCCGGGTCAGCTTTACACGCACTCACAATTTTTTTTTCCTCACATATATATATTTTTTATAACCGGGGTAGGTTACACGTGTCACGAATAATCCTTGGACATTGTTTTTTAATTTTTTCCAACTTATAAATTTTTTTTATAACTAGAATGTCCAAGCTAGCTTACGTGCACCATGACTATTATTTTATACATAGCCAAAGGAGATCGCAATTTCAAAGAGTAATAAACAGTGATTTGAAATGTGGTTTTCGTTGTTCATTACTATTTTAAAAAGTGGATTGAACTATGATTCTGGTGAGAGATGACAGGAGTGTTTGGTAATGCGTTTGAAAATCGCTTTTAAACAAATTTTAATTTTTTTTAATTTTAAATTAAAAAAAAGTGTTTCTACATGATTTTGATGTGCTAATGTCAAAAAATA